>OY735233.1:2639306-2669306 GCA_963457665.1 Thysanoteuthis rhombus
CCTCGTCAGTTTGACGCAGTTGGTTGATGAACTGCCAAGCAATCACAAGGGCGAGATTTCAAATCAATGTTTGCATATCTGTTTGGTTCCACAGGACGAGATTGACAAACTGTAAAGAGTTTATTTCCCTACATTTGGTGAGGATTGTTCTTGTTACGGGTGGTAATCAAAGTCAACCCCAACTTGGACAAATGTATGACAACAGAGGTGACAATGACTTTAATGTTAGTCTCACTTTCGGAAAACGTTTTCTGCTGGTCTTCATACGACTTGAGAGAATAATCTCGTCAACAGAATAATATAACTGGTTCACCGCACATGACGTTTCAAAGCTTAATAGCTCCTTCTAGGAACATAAATGGTGGCAATAATTATACAAAGAAAGTTACAAAGAACTAACGATATCCGTCACTTGGAATGAAATGTTCAACAATGCAAGATTTTATCTGCATTATTTGCTCGGTATAATGTCTCCCCTTAAGAAACAAACATTCCTTCTCCGGTGATGATAAATACAGTCAACAGAAACGCTATCTATGCAAAATAGTCAGATGTTTTAGTTTGCTCTAACGTTTCATTCATTTACTGGTTGCCTATATATATATCTGCTCTTCCGGTTCTTATGTGTAGAAACCTACGGACAATCTGTTGGCTTGTTTTATTTACAAGACCCGATTATAACAGAATACGGAGAATATCAATGTTTGGTAAATGTTTTGAATAGGTTTCGTGATATCAAGAAAGGGATATAACCAATAAAGACACTGATGAAATTTTCGTTGATTATGCAGACAATTCATAACAAATGGGAAACCGATTACTTCTTATTTACGTGAGTTCATGTGGAGAAATACTGTTAAAATGACAAAGAAAGATGATTTTATAATTTATTGATTTCACATGAATATTCATTTTATTGTTACAAATATAAAGAAATCTTCTTTGCTGTCAATTTTCTTTTCAGTCAATTTTCTTTGCTGTCAACCCTGGCTCTAACGCGAACCCTAAACATAAGCACGAACACTAATACTAACTCTAAACACTAACCTTAAACACTAACCTTAAGTTATATCCTTTGTATTTGAATTTAATCAAAAAAGTTTTAAATGTCCTAGTTTTCTGCTTTCATTTGTTCTTTAATAGGTTAGCAGTAGCAGCTTCAGTAAATGCAACCAAGATCTCCCAATAAATTTCAATTAAATGTAATGGAGAGGTGGGTAATGGGCTCAAGGAGACTTCATTTAATTTGGGGAAAGATCTATCAACTTTTTGGATTTATAGATATTTTTTTCATTTTTGCTTTCATACAGTTATATATCCAGTCGTTTTTATCAACACAATATCTCCTAAAGTTTTCAATAAACATAAATTTCAGTGATATTCTGTCGAAAGGTGGGCCGAAATGTTGGAATTTTACCTGATACCCCCTGCTATGTATGAACTGGTTTTGATCAAGTTTTTAGTGACAGTGTCATTGGTAGAAGTGTATGCTTTCTGAGTATCTTCTACGCTCCTTAACGTAGCTTTATCAGGTACAGTGGTTGAGCACGCGTGAGGATCGAAATAACTACTATAGCAGATTGTGCTGCGAAAGAGCTCGCCAACCATAGCTTTACGAATGAGAATCGTACCGTTGAATAGACGGTTATGGTGTCTCTGACGAGATTTAACCTTGAAAAATATTGGACTTAAAAAATGGTGTAATTACGCCTCTTCATTGTTGCTTCGATTTTGTAGAAATTATTTCGAGCACTGAATTTTTCATATGAAACTGTCAACCAAAACTGTCACCAAAACTGTCAACATATGTTTCTTCAGTTTTTTAACAGGTCTGTCTGATTGTCTATGTATGGATATGTCCCGCGCACAGGTCACGCCAATGGGGCTAGAGAACTGATAGTTTAAACATCTACTCGTTATTATGCATACAAAAAAACGTTGTTGCTTTTTTTTAATCCTTCTCAATTAATTACTTTTTTGGTGGGGGGGGGGGATATTCACGTGTGTGAGTTTATGCTAAATTTGTTCCTTAGTTTTTTAACAGCATCCATGTTTATTTTTCTTCTGAATTAGGATTTTTTTTCGTGATCATTGCTCAACAAAAGGAGACAGAAGTAACTCATTCAGTAATCCCCACTTTTTCCAATTTACTCATTGATCATCCCCAACACTACTTGCTGCAAAGAGTCATTTGTTTCATGACGGTTTCTATTGAGTGACTAGCCAGACCTACTCCTTATTCATTCATTCATCCGTTTGTTCATTCAATGCTGCTTGATTTTTTTTTCTTGCAGGACGTCATCTCTTGGCGAACTCTCTACATCCGAAGATAAAAAAAAACATTAATTGAATGCATATCACCGTAAGTACCACTTTTTACATGCTTCTTCGTGTTCATTATTGTGAGTCAAACTAATACAAAATCTATCCTGAAAAAGATCCGACTTTTTGAATATCTCGAGTACTGGTTACGCTAACTTGATGTAACATTACAACCAATCACCCAAATGTGCATGCATGAACAGGAATTCTCCAATATAATTACTCAGTCGGCAGTACACTTGTGTACTTTGCTTCTTCCAGAGTGTTCATGTTTTCACATATCGTGCTGGCGTTTTTGGTCCTCAGTCTAAATTTAGCTCTCTGAGACTTTTGGCTTTTCCTAAAGAAATAACAGACTATAGACAGATAAAGGAGAATACAACAAGGCAGTTGATGGCGATCTCAAAAGAGGACTTTGAAAACTGCTTAGAAAAATGGAAAAGATGCTATAATATGTGTGTAAGGTCTCAACGAGACAAAGGCTTCATTTTCCTAGGTAGGCTATTTTTCTCGTTGATATAAAATGGCTAACTACTTTCCGGACGGACCTCGTAGACCTTCTGCAGCTGTGGTATTCATTGTCCCGGATCTGTTCGAGCTGCAATTCTAGTAGCTGCCTAATCACTAATACAAACTCATCACTCAAAAAAGGGAGTGAATTTCAATTCTTTCATGTTTCATTCTATTCCCCCAAACCTCGGTTGACTTTTTATTTTTTTATAATTACTGCGATGGGCTTATTTTGACGGGTAGACAGAGTTTTAGTTTTGGACCGGTTGGCCTGGACTGTTTGGCTCGGATAATTCGTAGGAGGATATTTTGGACGTGAATATTTTTACCCTGAACAATTCGGCTTCCTTTTGTTTATAAAGGCGAAAATTACTATCTAGATGTGAATTAAGATGATCTAATGTAAGTTAATACATGTTTGTTTGATTCTACAAGTCTTTGTTTAAACCATTTATGGCAATTTCTTTTACCCGTTTCACAGGAAAAAAGTATGAACACCCCCCCTCTCTCTCTCTCTTCCTCTCTCTCTCTCTCTCTCTCTCTCTCTCTCTCTCTCTCTCTCTTATACACACACACTAAAAAAACTATTGGGAGCCAAAAAACTTTTTTCAAGACATGATGAGGAGTAAACGTTGCAGTTTTCAGCCCTATAGCTCCATGGATGCAGCCTGTACATGCGATACATACATACATACATACATACATGCATACATACATACATGCATACATACATACATACAAAGCCAGATAGATAGACAAATCAACCTTAAAAACTTAAGAAACGTTCGTTGACAGTGCTGGAGACAATTTCGGTTCAATGTTTCTAGTCTATAAACCTTCTATATGGAAATCATCGTGGAATTTCCACAAATCACACATACCAAAATCAATCTTTACTGATTATTTCATAGATTTTAACATCATTGTAGTATGTATTTCAAAGGATTCTTTTTGCTATACAGATGATTGGGGCATTAATAATCCCTCGTTTTACGATAGCAGAACAAAAGTAGTCGTCTGCCACTGAAACGAACCAGCCAATCACTAAAATAATTGACTGTCCTGGCCAAGAGATCCACGTGAGAAAGAAGAAGAAGAAGAAGTTCTGTAGAGACTGATGAAGGTGTTTGTAAGTAGCCATGGTGATATCAGTTGCAACTCTAGCGAAAGGTTTTTTTTCTTTTTAGGTGCGACTGTCAGCGACGCTGCTTCGATGTGATTGATATCTGTCTTGACCAATAATTATGACGAGAAATATGACATATATCACTTCAATTTAGTAGCAACATTCAGTATCCATCTAGCAATTATTGTGTGTCAGCGTGTTCATTATTTGCACTTTTGGGGGCCTTGCCACTTGGAAATATATCAGGTTGCGTTACAAGTTTTTGAGTTATTAGTAGACAGTGAAACCACAATATTGCGTGAATATGGGTTTATTTAAACGTTATTCGGAATAATACAGTTTTTAGTTATCACTTGTTATATTATCATATTTTGTCTTCTGTTTTTTTTTGTTTTTTTTTGGCTTTCTTTTCTAACTTTCTATTTCTTTTTTTTCTGTTTTTTTCTTTAAATAGAAAAACATTTGTGGTATATTTGAGGTTGATGCTAAGTTCTCCAAAAACTGAGAGGGGTGGGGATTTTTAATTGCCCCCCTACTCCTAATGTAAGGGCTCCCCAGAAGCTTTATGAATAGTAGATCACTTACTACTGCAATCATTATACTATTTAAAATTCAACTAATTGTTGGAGGGGCCCCTCAAGTAGCCACACCACCACTTTTCTTGCTGATCTTGCAGCGAAAGAAACAACAAAATTGAAACTGACATTTGCTATGACCTCTCGACCCCTTTACTATAGCATCCGGCAAATGCCCTTGGGATAGGTATTTACTAAATTTAGCTTTGTCAGGTACAAGGCCACAAATGTGCTGTACCTAGTGAGGACCAAATTTACTCCAATAGCCATAATCTACGAGATTAGCTTGCTACCCAATGCTCCATATCGAGGCACCTGGGGTATTTACCAAGTTCACTTCATTCTGCCATTGGGCCAATACTGTAGGACATCCGGTGAGAACCAGACTCACTACAATAGCAATGGTATACGAGATCATCTGGCTAACCATTGCTCAAAGTCTAAAGGTCTCTATCAGTATTTGCTGGACTAAGTCTAGTATAGCAGAAGGCCACAAGTGTTGAAAATGCTGTGAAGATCTAACACACAACAGTAACATACTCTGGGGATTCGGTGTACGGTAGTTTTGTTAAAACACATGGGGAGTATTTTTACTCGATTGGAGAAAAAAAGGATCGCAAAACGAAAGATGGAATTCAGAAGGTTGACAACGAGATCGAAGAATGTCAAGGTTAACGAACGCAAAGAAAGGAGGAATTGCGTTGAGAAAAGAAATCAAAATTGAGAAAACTTTGACAAAGCTTCCCGTTAAGGGTTAGCGAAATATTGAGGAAAAAATGCATAAAAGGAAATGGAGCCATTCAGATGTTAGTTCATAGATCGCTAACCATTATTGTACGGCGAGACGTCTTTATATTTACTAAGCTTAGTTTAGTCTGTTACAAGGCTACAAGTTTTGAGCACCTCATGAGGCTCGAAGTCGTGACAATGATAATCATCCCGATAGCCATCCATGGGGTTGAAACATTGGACCTATCTAGAAGATATGAGAACTCTACAACGCATACAGGAGAGAATCATGCTCAAAATCGCATAGAAAGATTACCAGATGACGAAGTATACTAGGAAACAAACGGGAATCAGAGATAACGTAGAATCTATTAGACTCAATTGGCAATGGGCTGGTCATGTTGCAAGAATTTCAGATAACTGCGCCACTTCACGATTCACGACATCCCAGAGATCCAAAGTAGCGTGACAAGCTAAACAAACCAAAAAGAAAAGAAACACTCATGATATGGAGGTCTGGCGAATCTTGGGTAAGATCTGTCCAAAGTTGGAAGCTAAAAGACTGACGATAATGATGATGAGACCAACTTGCTAACCACTGTTCTATACCGATGCACCACACACCACCAAGAATAGTTATCTGTTTGTATGATAGTCTGGTGAGGAAACAACTGTTTTCCTCTTGGGAACCACTATTCAGCAGATGCATATCTTTTGAGACTAACGAAAAGAGAAGGGATGCAGATAAGAGAGAGAGATATCTTCCATCAAAATATTTGGTAAAAAAAATTATGATAAAAATAAAGAGAAGAAATCTATTTAGAACAAATAGAAACATTGCTTTAATGTTTTTGTTTTTTAATAAATGTGAAGCCCGTGCTTTCCTTCCCACAATCCTCCTTGTTGGGCAGATTTCAAGGTGTCAACGTTCCCCTAGATTCAAGACATTCATCAACCGATTTTTTTATAGGCTCCTTAAAACAAAATACATAAGAATACGATATCCTTAACGCTGCACAACCTTTTTATAGTTACTAGGAATCAAACAAAAAACAAAAATAAACGCATATGTTTCTTATTAACCTTTTTAGTAGAAGTCTTTTTTTTTTTCGTTTGGATTTTGTTCTTTTGGGGGGGAATGAAGGATTGATATGAAACAAAATGATCGTCAGCGATTATTTCAAACATTCATGAAAGAGGTGGGCTATTTTGGCGGGAAATGTAACATTCCATTTCAACAGAAAGGCTGCTTGAATATTATGAGGAAGAAGAAAAGAAAAAAGGCGTGTGCAAAGCGAAAACTTATTGAAGCTCAATAACACTCACTCATCCTACTTCCACTGCACAATCCCCAAAATTGTAATCATCAATTTCTTGGAGATAATAATAATAATAATAATAATAATAATAATAATAATAATAATAATAATAATAATAATAATAATAATAATGAAATAGGGAACTAAGCAAACAAATGGGATTCAACCATGTGGAAAAGTGATATCAGCATAAGCCAGAGGCAGTTTTGGAGAATGACAACCACAAACTACTCTGGGACTTTGACATCCAAACTGACCACCTCATCCAGGCAAGAAGACCGGACTTAGTAATAGTAGACAAAAAAAGGAAGGCCTGCCAAATAGGAGATCGGGATTAGGGGAAGGATTGAGACCGTACAGACCACAGCATTACTAGGAACTGCACGGGTACTGAGGAAGGTGCCAGAGATATAAGGACTGCAACGAATTGTAACCCTGACATGATAGGTGAAAGAGAGAGGAGGCGTTAGCTGAAGACCTGAGGAGACTTATTGTCACTCGGCCTTGAGCGATAACCACTGGGCAACCGGTGTGAAACTGTAAATCGCAGAATTACTGCGACCTATGAGTAGGAGAGGAGGGCTGGAGACTTGAGGAGACTTGCTGTCACTCAAACTCCAGCGGTTACCACCAGGCAACTGGTGTGAGATTCCAAATAATAATAATAATAATAATAATAATAATAATAATAATAATAATAATAATAATAATAATAATAATAATGATAATAATAATAATAATAGAAACCAAATTAAACAGCAGAAATATAATAAAAGGAATGAACACCTGGGCTGTATCAGTAGTTAGGTATACAGGACCATTCCTTGGATGGACAAAGGAAGAGCTCCAATCAATGGATAGGCGAACAAGGAAACTTATGACGATGCATAAAGCATTACACCCTAGGGATGATACAGATAGACTATACGTTAAGAGAAAAGAAGGTGGTAAGGGGCTCATCAGCATAGAAGACTGTGTCCAGAGAGCTAAAACAGTCCTAGAAAGATATGTGCAAACAAATAGTGAAGAAATCATAAAGAGCGCGAGAGATAATTGAACAAACAATAAAGTAGAAAACAATAGAACAGTACAGCAAGCAAGAAAAGAAAGATGGGAAGGGAAAAAATTGTACGGCGAGTTTAAAAGGCAGATACAAGATATAGCAGACGAGAAATCATGGACGTGGTTACGAAAGGGGAACCTTAAGAGAGAAACAGAATCGCTCATCATGGCAGCCCAAAACAAAAGCATAAGGACAAACTACATAAAAGCAAAAATCGACAGAACACAGACAAACAGCAAATGCCGCATGTGCGGTGAAAGAGATGAGACAGTAGACCAAATAACTAGTGAATGTAGTCAACTCGCCCAGAAGGAGTATAAGCATAGACACGATAGAGTAGCAACGATGATACACTGGGAACTAAGCAAACAAATGGGATTCAACCATGTGGAAAAGTGGTATCAGCACAAGCCAGAGGCAGTCTTGGAGAATGACAACCACAAACTACTACGAAAGAGAGGAGACGTTAGCTGAAGACCTGAGGAGACTTATTGTCACTCAGCCTTCAGCGATAACCACTGGGCAACCGGTGTGAAACTGTATATTGTATAATTACTGTGACCTATGAGTACTGGGGGAGGAGGGCTGAAGACTTGAGGAGACTTGCTGTCACTCAAACTCCAGCGGTTACCACCGGGCAACTGGTGTGAGATTCCAAATAATAATAATAATAATAATAATAATAATAATAATAATAATGATAATAATAATAATAATCATAATAATAATGATAACTCCCCAGTTGTGTCGGAGGTACGAACCACAGCACTGTCTATTATTACTAAATCCGGTCTTCTTGCCTGGATGAGGTGGTCAGTTTGGATGTCAAAGTCCCAGAGTAGTTTGTGGTTGTCATTCTCCAAAACTGCCTCTGGCTTGTGCTGATACCACTTTTCCA
The DNA here is from genome assembly GCA_963457665.1 of Thysanoteuthis rhombus. NCBI lineage: Eukaryota > Metazoa > Mollusca > Cephalopoda > Oegopsida > Thysanoteuthidae > Thysanoteuthis > Thysanoteuthis major. The sequence continues at coordinate 2,647,849 of OY735233.1, forward strand.
CATAAGAGGGCTGGAGACTTGAGGAGATTTGTTGTCACTCAACCTCCAGCGGTATCCACCAGTGAAATTGGTAATAATAATAATAATGATAATAATAATAATAATGATGATGAAAATAAAAATAATAATAATGATGATAATAATAATAATGATGATGATGATAATAATGATAATAATAATGATGATGATAATAATGATAATAATGATGATGATGATAATAATAATGATAATGATAATAATGATGATGATAATGATAATAATGATGATAATAATAATGATAATGATAATAATAATAATGATGATGATAATAATAATAATGATGATAATAATAATGATAATAATAATGATAATAATGATAATAATAATAATGATGATAATGATAATAATGATGATTATGGTGATGATGATGATAATAATAATGATGATGATGATGATGATAATAATGATAATGATGATCACGGGAAGTAATCAAATAGGATAAAGTAGACAGATGTAGACCAACAGAAGACACATCTGTTACTGAGGATCACCGGACTGAGAGCAGAGACTGGTAACCTGATAATCGCCTCACAAGACCAGAGCCTCGCAACCAGATCCTACCACCATAGCATTATCAAGGATTGGAACAGACCCACGATGCAGGATCTATGGAAAGCATGAGGGAACTGTTGACTACATCGTGCCGGGCATCCTGAAACTGACAAAGACCGAGTTGACCCACAGGCTCAATAAAGCCCTGATATACCTGCACTAGGTGGTCTACAGGGAATAGTACAAAAATCAAAGCTTGTGAGGTAGTATGAATAGCTGAACAGTCATCGAAAACAACAATGTAACTATCCTCTTGGACATGCCTGTTCACGATGACTGAAAAATGAAAGTAAACAAGCCTGACATCGTTATTGAGGATAAGAAAGAAAGGAGATGCATGCTCATCTACAGAACAATACCACCTGAGACAAACAACCCCATAAAGGTTACGGAGAAGCATTAAAAAAAAAACCTGCAGACGAAGATCAACATGGTGTGGGGAATGGAGACCGGAACTCCGGTGGTCATCGAAATTCTAGGATTCGTATAGAAGGGAACGAGAAAGCACAGAAACCTTATTCCAGGCAACATTAACATCCATTATTTCTATTGATATTCGGACCATCCTCATCTTGGTTGTTTTTCATACAACGTTTCGGCCGTAGAGTGCATCGGCCGAAACGTTGTATGAGAAACAACCAAGATGAGGATGGTCCGAATATCAATAGAAATAATAATAATACTTCATCTCAAAAATTCAGAGATATATTAACATCCATGCTGTCCAGAAGATCACCCTGCACGGATCAGCCTACATACTGAGCTAAGTTCTGCTAATAAAATGAAAACTCTCCTATCCTACTTTAGGACTATTATTTGAACCGGATAGATTTTTTATTTTATTCAAAGGATGGCGTTATCGGAGTTTTGAACTCTCTGTGTGCTCTCTAGTTTATTTATAAGATTTCTTTCTCTTGATGAAGAAATAGTATGAATAAACTAAAAGGCATACCTCTGATAACACGATGTTTCAGATTTTTCTTAAAGCATCAAGATATTTTTTTATTGTGCTTTGCTTTGCACAAATCTGGGTTGGGTCTTCATTTAAATCAAATTACATTATCTAGACAAAGAAACATAAATAAACGAGAAAGCACTTAGAGTGCATACCTTTGCTAACGTCTTTGCCACTGGAGCTGAACTCAGGAAGGAAGCAGTTAGAAAATGTTCGATCTTAATTCTTCCTTAATCCATAGTCCACCATTCCACCGAATGTCATTGACATTCATTGAGGAAGTTTGGAGATATTGTGTGGATAAACATAGGTGGATACATAAATATATAAAAATATCTCTCAATCAAAAAGAGATTCCTGGATTGCCAAAATTAACCTGATTGAAATTCATTGAGAACTTTTGGAGACGTTGGGCATGTAGATACTATGCAGGCGGGATAACTGTAAAATCACTTAGCTATGACCTACCTATCCGCAAAATGGTATTCAAATCAATCGAGAACTTTTGGAGATACTGAATGAATAACCAGATAGATGGACATTCATGGATACACATACCTCTCCCAACTTCCAAAGAATCATGAATTAACCTTAAGATGAAATATTATTTTGCGTGTCATATGATAAAACTAAGACGTTTTCCGTCTTATTCTTTGATTTGTATGTATTGGCTTCGTGGATGATTTCTTCAGTTATTCTTTTTAAAACTTCACTTTTTAGTCTATTCTAGTTCTAAAAAGCTAAGCACACTCGTGTCTTACCTCATCAAATGGGAATACTATGAGTGTTAAGGGTTGGTGGGGCTCTGAGGTTATTTTTATTGAATCCGTTGTAAGTAACCCACTTGAGGTTAGTGCGACAATACAGTACCACAAATCAAAAAATCTCGAAAAAGTTCAATTTCATGATTAACGCAAAAATGGGACACAAATTCAAGATGTCTGCAGGCCAGGATTCCGGCTTGTATTCTCTTGATGGCTTACTGGATGGACACACTCGTCACAAGCGACTCTTAGCCAAGACAGGATTGGAAAAATATGTACAAGCAATGAAGATATCATACAAAGCGAAGAAGAGATACATGCAACAGAGATTTTAAAAAAACAAAGGTGCAGCATTGGAGACAACAAGGAAAGAAAAATGGAATCAGAAAAAAAAATCATACGGGGTAATTCAGAAAACAGAAACTATCGCAGACACTAAGGAAACCTGAAGAGAGAAACAGAATCGCTCATCATTGCAGCCCAAAACGAATGTATCAAGGTGAATATCGAAAGAACCCAAACAAGCAAAAAATGCTGCTTATGTGGAGAGAAGGATGAGACTGTAAACCACATAAACCGGTGAATGTTGTAAACTAGCCCAGAGGAAGTGCAAGAGCATACACAGCAACGATTGAGATTCGACCTTAAATACAAATGGTACAAAATCAGAGACGGTCCTGGAAAGCAGAAGCCACAAATTACTCTGGGACTTTGAAATCCAAACGAACCAAAATATGTAAAAAAAAACTATAGCCATGCGACAAGGAATATCAATGTTAAAAGAACACTGGGAACAGAAACCCCTGCACGGCCAATACTCACTTCACACCCCAAATGCTGATGTAGATAATACCACAACCCATCAATGATTACGAAGTTTTGGGTTAAAAGCCAGAACAGAGGGCTTCATCCTTGCTACCCAAGACCAGAGCTTTCCAACCAGGAACAATCAAGCACATGTTATTAAAAAATGGGGACAGAACACCCTGCACGGCCAATATCCACTTCACACCCAAAATGTTTACGTAGATAATATCAAAACCCATCTGTGGCTATGAAGTTCAGCGTTAAAGGCCGGAACAAAGGGTTTCATCCTTGCTATCCAAGACCAGAGCCTTCCAACCAGGAACTACCTGACGCACGTTATTAGAAACGGCTCTAACCCCAGCTGCAGATTCTGTGACAGCGCAACTGATACCATCGACCACATCATATCTGGAGGTTCAGTTCTTGCCCTCAATGAATACAGACGCGATAGAGTGGGCCAGTATATCCACTTGATAGTCTGTAAGCACTACGGTCCCAGTAGACACGTATCCAACCATCTAAGCCAACCGACCAGATATGATAAGGGACACGATGGAAAATAGATTCCTATTAATAAATATGACCATTCCACAAGAAAAAAAAACATTTGTAAAAGTGTTTGAAAAATTGTCCCGTACAAAGATCTAGAAATTGAGATCATAAAGATGTGGCAACTTAAGGTTAAAACAATAACAGTTGTTATAGAACCCCTTGGGGGTCATAAAAAAGGGTGTCGACAAATATCTAGGTAGAATACCAGCAGATCCAAGCATCTACGAGATACAGAAAATTGTCCTCATCGGCACCCCCATATCCTTTCGCTTAACACTGTCAATGTAAATATTTTATCTTTTATAAAACTTTTTACTGTTCCGTGTATAGCCTCTTGTATTGACCCCAACCGTTGCATAAGTATAGAAAACACTGCCACTGCCTACCAAGTCAAAACATCGTTGCCTGCCCTAGGTTTCTGGCTGAAACTCGGTGTGCAACGAATAATACACTTCAAAGAACGGCAGGCATTTTATGTTAAGCACATTTGAATAGGTTAACAGCGTTTATAAAGAATTAGGTGACCTGTAAAGAGAGTGGTTAAAGAGTGGAAGAAAGCTCTTTTCCTAATAAGAGGGGGGTCATAAGAGAGAGAGGGAGAGAGATAGAGAGAGAGAAAGAGAGCGGAATAGTTTCTTCTTTACGCCAAACTACGTCATATTCCTTTTTCTTCAAAATCAATTCCCAAGATGAAATAAAAACAGGAAAAAGAGAGCAGAATAAAACGAAGTTTAGAAATAATGTAAACAATTCATATATATATATATATATATATATATATATATATATATATATATATATATATATGTGTGTGTGTGTGTGTGTGTGTGTAATGATTATCTATTTTTGTTTAGGACGTTTTAGCGGAAAATACCAGGACTTGGCAAGGGAGCTGAAACAAGTGAGCAGCATGAAGGTCATGGTAGTATCAGTAATAGTATGCCTACTGGGAACTGTGCCAAAGACACTGGAAACAAGATTGGAGGTTAAAAACATAGAATACAAGAAATAAAAATTGAAATAGAATGTATAACTAATGTATACACTTCATATATATATATATATATATATATATATATGTATATATATATATATATATATCAAAAATGGATATATGATCGGACATATATATATATATATATATATATATATATATATATATATATATATATATATATATATATTGATACAATGATTATTTATTTTTGTTTCGGACGTTCTAACTGGGATTAACTTGAAAAATCAATTTGAAACAAAAATCTTTTCAATATTAATAACATTTTTATTACAAAAACAAATGTTAGCAAATGCTGTCAAACATTGTATTGGTTTTCTGTGTTATTTGATGTAAAAGCAGCCACAAAATTGCCTGATAGGACAATCTCTTGCCATAAAATTCCATCGTTGCTTTTTGTGTGTTTGGGTTGATTGCCTCTTGACTTATTTATAAGATGAGCTTTTCTTCTGTTTTCACTGATGCACATTAATAGACTTGTTGCTGTCGGCTGAGATTTCGTGGCAAGATGCGAGGCGTTTGACATAAGCACAGGCTGACATCAAAATACGAACTGTGAGTAAAATCATCAATTACACCTGTGGAAACACCTGAATCTGCACTATGCCGCTCTGCCTATGTTAGGAACCGTCAATCAAAACTGTCTGCAAAACTTTCAATATATGTTTCTTCAGTTTTCAAGTCGGTCTGGCTCGTTGGTTGGCTATGTATGTATCACGTATACAGGTCGCATCAATTGATCTAAAGGACTGAAAATTTCAACATTTTACTCATTATGGCAATGTTGAAAATTCCTCTCCTAAACAGATTTTTGGGGTTTCAATTTTTATCTGAGTTTATGCTAAATTTATCCTTTAGTTTTGTCTGACAGCATTCACTCTTGTTTTTTAAGCACAGATTTTTTAGTGCATACTGCCCCCAGAAGATGAGAGAAGTAACTAAATGAGATAAATTTCCCGGGTTCTCTCTCTCTACTGCCGTGACGCCCCCTCCAACTGCTTTTTGTTCACTGAAGTGCAAAGTCTCATCTTGAGCTCCAAGTCTCATTATTGGAGAAAGTTCTGAAAGTAGAGGTCAAAATAATTATAAAAAGTGAGTGTGAAATTTGTTCGTGCAAGACACATTAGTGAACTGAATTACGTTTCAAGTAACCTGATGTTATTTGCTAATTTGTTTGACTAGAGACAACAAGAACGCAAATACAAGAATCAAAGAGTCAAGATTACGACCAGATGATAGAGGCAGTACATCAGAAAGCAGATTTGACCAATATAAAAACTATTTCAGACGCATGATTGCAATTTAGACGTTTGCAGATTCGCCTTTGATGCAAGTCGGTGTTTGAAGCCTAAGTAAAAAGATAGGACTACAAACGTTGATATCTAAGGAAGGCAAGAAGAACTCTGCATTCACTTCTGGAATATTGGTATTAGATGATCTTGTTCTAATTCACCCCCAATCTGGCCTCGTGGCTAGCAACACCAAGCTTACAATGTCGGCAATCTTTGGCCTATTTCGAAGCTGAAATAGTCGAGTATTTCCCATTGGTGCCTGTGCACCCATGTAAATGTTATAATTACATAGGCAGGTGTAAAATGGTGCAATATAAGCTCCATACTTTCATTTCACCCTATCTACCCTTGTTCTGGGCGTTAGTAAGAATATTGATGTAATCTATTATTTTTTCATATTCAATATTCGGTTGTATATGAAGGAGAAATAAAATCGTTGGGTGAAAAAGAAGGCATCCAACTTGAGTTGAGTTGAATTAAGTTTTTTCATTAAATCAACAGCTGATTGAATCCTCACGAAAACCTGCGGAGCAAAAACAAAATAAAAAACGAGTGAATCTTAAAATTTCAGCCCTCTAGCTTCATTGGTGCGGCCTATACGTGTGATCCATGCATAGCCAGCTATGCAACCAGCCATGCAGACGGACAGACCAATTTGAAAACTGACGAAACCCATGTTGACAGTTTTGATTTACGGTTACTGATAATGTCGGTATTTACAAAACTCTTCAAAGTTTCCGCCATTTTTGTCTTTTCTTTCACTGTTTCGGTATCTGTCAATATTTATCCCGCTCATCTTTAGTCATTTTCCACACTAAAAGAAAGTTGAAATATCTAATAGTCGGAAAAAATGTTCCTTAATTCAAAATTTTGGAATATTTTATCCCAGATTTTTCTTCGTGAAGCTTTGGCGCCTAATCTATACACAAAAAAATGACAAGAACGATATCAGCGGTCATGAAATGATGTAAGCAATACTAGCAACAGAGGGTCTTTATACGAACGATGTAGATACATATTTTTTAGATTGAATACTTCAGCTACAATGTTGCAGAATGCCTAACTCCATAATTGATGCTTCTCTGTCATTAGGGTCTCGTTTTAACTTAGTCTTCCTTGTGGGCCAGATATTTTGGAATAGCTTCAAAGGTGTCTTATGTTCATGATTTGACTAGGATGGTTTCGTTCTGCGAAGACACGACCATTGTTAAGACACCTTCCAACCTAATCACATACAGTGTACTCAATTAACTGCTGAGTGCACAGGAAAATTTGGCCTCTGAAAAGTTTTCTTTATGAATACATGTGTGTATGTGTGCATGCATGTGTATATGTGCATATATATATATATATATATATATATATATATATAGAGAGAGAGAGAGAGAGAGAGAGAGAGAGAGAGAGAGAGGGGGGGGGAGATCTATATATGTATGTGTGTGTGTCTGTGTCGTAACGAAACAAAATAATACGTACAGAGCTTTGAAACATTCTTTTGTATTCTGATCGGGGGTGAATATTATGGTGTTGTATTAATTCTATGTGTATTCAACGTCCGATCGCATATTAAGTCGAAATCAAATTGTTCAGTAAAAAAATATAGGAATCCAATCCGAACTTATCTGATATTAGTTTTCTCATTAAATCGTCAGACCACAATGTGACATTGCCTCAATAAGAGATCTCGTTTTGTAAGAAATATCACACTAACAATGAACGTTTCCAATAACGACTCCGTTCCTATTTCGTCAACTCCCTCTTTTACACGCGATTCCCGGCTCATAAAATGATCCATGGAACTTAAGATGCCTTTGGCTATTAATTCATGTGGGTTTTTTTTATATATATATTTATTAGAAACCGCCAATCGAAACTGTCACCAAAACATGAGTTTCTTTTTCACTTTAGGCAGGCTAGCTGTCTCTGTATGCATGTATCATGCGTATAGACAGCACAAGTGGAGTTAAATGACTTGAAATGTAAGCATTCACTCCTTATTATATCTAGAAAGACTTATTTTGCTTATCTAATTTCCATCCAATAGGTTTTCAGTGGGGCGTTCAATAAACAATGTAAATTTATGCTATACGGGTGCCTAGTTTGAGTCCTGTTGCGTTAACGATTGTTTTTTTGAAAATTGAGACTTTGGTGTCCTACAAAGACGAGAGGAGTACTTTATACATCGAACGCTCCTTTTTCCATTAATTGATCACCCCCAACACAGCATGCTGACAAAATGGGTTTATCGAGTGACGGTTTCTATTGGGTGACTAACCAGACCTGTTCATTATTTTTCTTTTTTAATTTTTTTTTTATTTGGGTAAAAACCCCTTCTTTTTGTTGTATCCCTAATGCATATGTTATAGGCCATTATTTCGATGATATAAATGCCGAACACATCGAATGCCGGTTGGACTCTTGGGAAACAAACCTTCCCTCGTTGGCAAATCCATTTTTATTGCGTTACCGATTCGTGCGTTGTATGTTTGCGCAGCTGGTGAGCCTTGTGTGTTTAGCTTTTTGCATAAGACATAATTTGGATTCCTGTTATGACACTTGGAGATTCAGGACGAATATTTTTGCATATTTCTTCCTGATGTAATGTTCCCACATCTCAGTGACAATTGGTGAATGAAGGCGTAGTTGTAATAAATGGATGCAATTCAAAATTCATATGTCGGTATTTATTAAAAAAAAAACAAATAGTTTCATTTTGGGTCAAGGCCCTTAGAGTTTTTCATTCAATGATGATCAAACTCACTAGAAAGGGTCTACGGGAGTAACCTATTTCAGCTATCATTTCTACGGGGGTAACCTATTTCAGCTATCATTTCTACGGGAGTAACCTATTTCAGCTATCATTTCTACGGGAGTAACCTATTTCAGCTATCATTTCTACGGGAGTAACCTATTTCAGCTATCATTTTTGAGCGCCGTCAATATCAGCTTAGTCTAATGCAAAGCCAAGAATGGAGAATCGGGTGAAAATTGAGTTCAAAGACTGAGTAAGAATATGTCGCCTCGGGAATTCAGTCAGAAAGAAGGCCGAATACTTGCAATCAGTTTTGCCAATCTAGATGTGATTTTTTTTAGACATTTTCGATTCTGGAAGTAACTCTTTAATTCGAAATAATTAACAGCACACATCTAAGTCAGCAACATCGGACTTTTTATTAGATCTAAATATTGTCAACACTGGATTCACCAATTCTAAAAGCACAAAAAAAAATCTAAAATTGCAATAGTGATTACGATAATGACACCAAAAATGAGGAAACTAGTTCGAAAGAATCAATGTATAGTAGTAATAATACCTGGTTTAAGAATTCAGACAGGAAAATTTATTGTTTTTTCTTTCCTCTGTTTTCGATGATATCGTCCAAATTTAACGGGGCGATCAGCAATAACACTTAATGGAACCATTGGAACGAAAATCGGGAATAATAACTGGTTTTGTCTCTTTCTATTAGAAACCGTCAATGAAAACTGTCACCAAACGTTTTGAAGTCGGTCTGCCTAGCTGGTTGGCTATGAATGGATCACGTGTACAGGCTGAACCAATTGAGCCAGGGGGCTGATATTTCAGGGTTCACCCCTTATGTCGGCCTGGCTATGAATTTACTATGTAAGACATGGACAGCAATGTAGCTTGAGGGCTGAAAATTTCTACATCTACTCCTTATCATCTCTAATAGGAATATTTTTTTTTGTTTTACCCTAAATAGGTCCTTAGTGGGGGATCAGTCGTCAATGTAATTTTACGCTATGATCCCTTAATTTGTGTCCATCAGCTTGTTTTTATTTTTGAAAATTCAGATATTTTTAGTGATTACTGCCCAACAAAAGGTTTGAGAAGTAACTTATCAATTGATCATCCCTTATTCAATTTTTTAATTGATCACCCCAACACGACATGCTGGTAAAAAACGTTGGTACTGCGACTGCTTCTATTGAGTGACTAACTAGATCTGTTTTTCTATTGTCTTTATTTCCCAATTAAGTTATGTATGAGTCAATTAATCTGTCCGTTTAAAACATTCTCTCTCTCTCTCTCTGTCTTTCTCATTTTACGATAATTCTGAAACATTCTCACTGCTTCGTAATCCCCCCCTCTCCCCCTCTCTCTTCTCTCTCTCTCTCTCTCTCTCTCTCTCTCTCTCTCTCTCTCTCTCTCTCTCTTCATATGTTTGGCTGTGTCTCCTTCTCATGAAATAGTATGAAATATGTTACAAAAAAAATTGAGGGAAATTGTCTCTACCCTAGTCCAGTGGCGGCGAACCTTTTTGGTGATAATCTTCTAAAAGAAATCCCTAACGTGCCCGTGGGAATTTATGAGCAGCGGATTATCGTTTTTATTATTTTTTTGTATTCCACAAATTGGTTTATGGAGAAAGAGAACAAAATGCTTGGAAGCATTCTTAAAGAAGTCTGTTTAGACGATCAATAACTGAAGTGAAAGCTGATAAATAAAAGGTTGCATTTTTTTAAAAAGTTTTATAATACTATTCTGGCAAAACATATCTCTCGCGTGCCAATAAAATGTTTCCGTGTGCTACGTTGAGCACATGTGCTGCGGGTTCGTCACCCTTCCCTAAGTCAGAGGGTTGAGTGCCTGTTGTGGTGTATATGAATGGGGAGTTTATCTCACAGACCATTGTCAGTTTAGTTAGTTCGATCCTGAATGGGTACCCCACTGTCATGGACGTTTGCCAGACTAACTAAGTTTTCAGAGTTTTGTGTGCCAGGTGTTGAGCAAAATTACAAACATTCGTTAAACCCTTTTGAGACTAACCTACCAAGATGTTTAATACCTGGATTAAACATGAGGATATATAAAAGCCCAAAACTTGATAATTTTTTTATTTAATGGTTAAAGAAAACCATTATTATCATTTTTTTTTTTCCTATTCATGATGCGATACATTTGTCCCATCAAGCATTTATCCTTGGGCAAATGCTGACATGGGGTTGAATTGATCACTTCGTCTTTCCCACTAAAATCATGTAAAGTGAAATAAGTTCTGTGTGGGTTTCATGCTACGCCATCATTGTCTGCGGTGTTAATAGCCGCGAAATCTCATTTATTTTATGACCACATGTCTCAGTAAACCACTAAAGGATATTTACGACACACACTCTCGCACACGTACACACATACACACCACATCCCATATATATATCAGCATAGAAACCTCGGGACATATATGTCCCATGAGTCTTGATAGGGTCGAGTAGTGAGTTCGATCGTTACTATTTGAGTGTAATTGTGGCCTTGTGCCAGACGAGATTAATGAGAAACCGTCAGCCAAAACTGTCTTAAAACTTCTCTTTCGTTTTTAAGTTGGTCTATCTGTCTAGCTGGCTGGCTGACAGGCTGACTGGCTGGCTGGCTTGCTGGCTGGTTATGTATGTAGCATGCTTACTAGTCGTACTAATTTACTCCCTACTATGTCTAGATAAAAACAGTTTGTTCGTTTTTTGAATATTTGCGATATAAGTTTGTGTCTGACAGCACTAACACTTGTTTTTCAAAATCTGGATTTTTTAGTCATCACTGACCAACAAGAGGTGAGAAAAGTAAATTATCTATTGGACACCCCTTCTTCTAATTTCTCAATTGATTGCCCCTAACGCAGCATGCTACCGTTTGTCATGGTGATGGTTTTTGTTGAATGATTAACCAGACCTGTCTCAGTAAATATCAATCTGGTCAGAGAGTAGATCTTCGAAATCGAATGCAATCAATCGATCAGCTGAGACGGATAAAATTGTATTGATTTCTCTCATGAACACATCCTACTCACCAATAAATCGATTGTGGATGTAGCGTTAATATTTTTGAAAAAAAAATGATTCCTTATTGATTAATTTGCCTGACTTGGCGAAGTCTTATCAAGTCTGGGATAAAACTGATTTCACGAAGAAACTTCGGATGATGAAATTATTCTGCTTCGAATGAATTCAGAGATCCAGATCAGTGGTTAATTCGGCGACATTTAGTTTAGATGGTCTTTCGTCTCTCACTTTGAAGCTATTAGTTTGTTTAATATACCAAGTCGTTTTCAAATTGGAAGACGAAGAATGTATTCGTCTAACACCTTTTCTTTGAATTGCTTTATTAGATAAGAGACAATAATGATTGAATTGTAGATAGAGGGCTAATACGAATTCTTCTATAAAATGAGTCAAATGTACCCTTTGGGTATGCTTCTGAAGTCAATACTATTATTAAATGATCAACTTTTGGGGTAAATATTTTATTAATATATGTTATATCTATTATGTTGCTAGACATGAAATATCATTTTTTTAAAGTAAGATTAAACATGATGTAAACAAAAAACAGTAAATATTTGATTAAAATATGGCCCTTTTGATGCCATAAACTTTTTCCAGCGATTTTCAAATGATAATATACAAATTCCACGAAATTATTTAGGTTTATTAGTCGTGAATTCAGGAAAAAAACGAGTTATGTCTTACTATCATCGACCTATTTATTACGGATATGATTTTCAAAATGCTTGAAAAGATATAATCTGCAGCAGAAATATCAGAAGGATGCAGCAAGGATTCATGCCCCACTTCTCTTAACTTAGACGCAGAGAGGTGAGGACCTCTTACTATCATTGGGAATTTCATTCAGTTCATGTAGGACCAGTTTTTTTCTAACTTTTTACCCTTCCCTCTTGCATTGAGATGACGTGATATGGTCGCTGATAAAATCCTAAACTCTCTCAAAAGTGCCCAAGCTGTTTCCCGTGGGCTTTGGCTGCCACTGTTGATAATTCTTCATCATTGAGAACAGGTTTACGCCTCGCTCAATGTTTATTATTGGTATCTATATTTCCAGGTGTAAACCGACGCTGAACAGTACGCACTGTAGTTGTATTCACTTTAGATGCTTTGTTCACGCTATCAGCAGCTTCAGCAGCATTAGGCCAAGAATTGTATTTGAAAATTAATGTTTTCAGGGAGACAGCACTTCCGTTAAATGCTTTCTAGCATTTAACAGAAGTGCAGTCTCCCCTCTAATAGTAGCGTTTCATATCTCTGTTTATATTGAATTTGGAAAAATATGCAATTAAATTGGTGAGTTTTAGAGGCGCCTTCGTCTCTCTATAAGAGGCTCTGTCCGTCGTTCAGTCTCTCCCCATGTTGTTTCTAGACTGTTTTAAGTAAGATTCACTTAGAACGTGACAGAAAGGTATCTCTTGATAAGATGTTTCTTGCCTCAAATTATCTCCTACTCAGGATCCCATGATCTGGAAATAATGGTGTTTAAATTTTTATAGTGGACGCTTCATTGAACTTTGGTTCTTATTCACTTCCAGCATTATTACCACTGATTAAAAAAACAAAACATTGTACCATTCTATTTTGGGGGTCAAGGTTAATAGACAGAGCAAATACTGACCTTTGACACAAAATGATAAAATCGTTTCTGGAAGGATAAGGAAAAATTTCCATGAGAACAAAGTTGATATGTCAGAAACCATCAACCAAAACTGTCAAACATAAGTTTCTTCAGTTTCCAAGTGATTCAGTCTGGATATTTATGTGAGTCACGTACAAAAGCAGTGCAAAGGAAGCTAGAGGGCTGAAAATTCACACATTTACTCATTATGTCTAGAAAAACTTTTTTGTCTCTTGAATAACCCCTTCCAAAATTGAAGGAGGGGGTAAATTTACAATGTAATTTCAGACTAAGTGGGCACCCTTTGTGTCCAGTAGCATTCACACTTTTTTTTTTCAAATTCGGACTTTTTAGAGATCACCGCTTAACAAAGGGTGATAGACGTGACTTATGTCTAGAAAAACAACGGTTCTTAGGGTTTTGTTTTGTTTGTTTGGTTTTTTTTTCCAAATAACTCCGCACACACACAACCCCCAAAAAGAAAAAAAGGTTTATTTGTTAGTGACCGGTGGCATTTACACCTGTTTTTGTTTTGTTTTCGTTTTTTTGTTTTTTTTGTTTTTGTTTTTCGTATCAAGACTTTTTTTATTGTGGTCAGTGCCCAACCGGCAAAAGGTGCAATAAATAACTCAGATTAGTACGACACAAAAACACAACTTTGGGGCATCCAGTGAAGCTCAAACTCACTGCATTAGTAAAAATCTATGAAAGTAGCTTGCTAGCCCTTGATTCAAGTCGAAACGTTCATATTAGAAACTGTAAACCAATGTTGTCACCAAGACGTTCAGCATAAGTTATTTAAGTTCTGATCTGGCTGGCTACCTATGTATGTATCTGGCATAGGTGCCGCACCAATGAAGCTAGAGGGTTGAAAATTTAAACATTTATTTATTATCTTGAAAAAATAGTTTCTTTATATCCTCTTCTCCCAAAATATGAATTCAATTTACAATGTAGATTTATGCAAAATTGATCCCTTAGTTTCTATCCAGCGGCATTCACACTTTTTAGTGACCTCTTTCCAGCAAAAGGCGAAGTAACTTGTTCATTGCCCCTTTGTTCTTATTTTTTTAATTATTACCCCGACTAGGCATGTTGCCAAAAGACAGTGATCATGTCAGGGTTTCTATTGAATGACTAACCTAATCGGTTGTTTCTATGTTTTTAATATAACAAGGAAGAAAAATAATAAGAGAAAAGGAAATAGTAGACACTAGAGTAAATATCTTATCGTCTCTTCGTAATTTTTGGTACACGTGGAGTAATGCCACCCTAAAGAGAAGTGTGTGCTATTCATCTACTGTCCCACCACAGCGGAATTTGACACAAGGTCGGGCTTAACGTGGGGAAAATAGGAGACACCCTTCGAAAAATGGCTCCAGCCGACGCGGCTACGGTTGAAAAGCGCATCGTAATGGCTAGACAACCTCTGCTACGAAAGCGTCCACCAGGGGACCTGCTCCTTTAGCTGCAATGGAGCAATGCTGCCCTGGGGAAACAGAGACCCCGCAGCGGGGCGGAATAATAATGAGAGAGCCCAAGGACGAGTCCAAAGGCCTCCCGATGCGCGTAGCAAAGCGCAGCCTCAGTGAAACCTCATAGGCTAACGCTTGCACCGGCGCACTCGGTCTTTGATATCAACCCACACACAATCTCCGGCCCATTCGACGGGCAAGTGTCAGTACCGACTCCTCGGTTTATGCCGTGGAACATATTCTACACTGATCCTGAAGAGCAGGCCAGAAAAGTGTGCTCCCTCGTAGAGAGGTAGTAGGTTAGCTTTATTTTTGCATTCCGTGCTCCAATGACGGTGGTCCCGAATTACCTCACCCTAACGTGGTACTACAGCAATGTTTTGACCGTTCAATAATGCACGTTTTCCAATGGTATGTCAAGCCTTGAATTGTGTTAAGATAAATATAATAATTACTGCTTGGAATTCATTTTGGAATTTATTTTCATTGTGACGCCTCAAACATTTTCAAAATTAATTGATAATTACTGCTTGAACTTTCATCATTATTTTAAGACTTTCATTTGTTTCAAGATAAATTGATAATTACCTCTTTTAAAACGGGGCCACGGTCATTGTATTATGGCATTCAGAAACAAAGCAATACTAATAATAATAAATCTTTAAGAGGGACCACACTTCTGATTAGGGACCACACTAATTAACTCTCACCCAATTATTCTGCAACTGATGGAAAATCAGCAATTAGTTCATGAAATCTTTAGCCAAAAGCGCATTGCGATTCTTTGAATGACAAGGATTGAATATTTCGCATACTTAAAATTCTTCTTTTTTTCCCCTATTTCTTCTTTCACATTTTCCTATGATTAACAGACGTTCTTTCTATTAGTTTCATTTTTTTATTTCAATGACGTCTCTTCGCTTAGTGCTTTGTTAGAAACTGTCAATCAAAACTGTCGACACAGGTTTCTTCCGTTTTCAAGTTGGTATGGCTGGCCATGCATGTAGGGATATCATGCATACAGACCGAACCATTCGAGCTAGACGGCTGAATTTTTTTAACATTAACTCCTTATTATGCTTAGAAAAAACGTTTCCTTTCCTTTTTTGATCCCTCTTACAGATTTTTCGAGGGGGGTTTCATTTGCAATTAAGTTTATGCTAAATTGATCCCTTAGATTGTGACCGGCAGCATTCATACTCTTTTTTTTTTTTTTGAGAATTCAGAAATTTTTTTAGTAATCACCACTCAACAAAAGACGAGTGAAGTAATTAATTCATTCATCGCTCCTTTTTTTCCATTTTTCAATTGATCACCGCGACGTGCTACGAAAAGACGTTAGTCACGTGACGGTTTCTATAGAATGACTAACCAGACCTCTTAATTACATCAATAATGAAAGATGAGGTTAGCTCAAGATGACTCTCCGCGAGCTAACTTAAATTCTCCCTCCCTTCACTGGCTCGGCAGCTCCAGTCTCGGCTTGAAGAAGGACTACGACTGTGGTTTCTAACTTTACACTATGACGGCACATTGACTGTAAAGATGAAATTAATTAGACAAAACATTTCAGCAATCAATGAACGAACCCTTTATATCAACATACTGATAAATGTATTCTTCACCATTTTTTTCCTTTCATCTGTCACTGAAAAGATTGAGATATAACAAGATCTACTGATAAAACCATTATATTGGCAAGTCTGTGGCGGAAGCGGGACAGACTTAATGCCCGTGCTGGACACGTTCAAGCCCCAGTGTTTTTAGTATGGTTCCATGGGAATGTCTCTAACCTTCATGTTTTAGAAAAGTTTCGGATCGCTGTTGTACTGCAGCACTTAATTAGACCACAACTCGACGATCTAGGTATCTGCTTTCAACTTTTTGTTGATAGTTCGTTTCCCTTCTACGACGGGACCGCTGAGGTCCTTTCAAGAATCATCACTTTACATTCATAGCCTATATCAGTATTCCTCAACCTGGGCGGTATTGTTCACCGGTGGGTGATTACAACTTTTGATTGAGTGGTGAGCAACTGCGCGGAAATTGGTGAGAATTCTACAGTTTTGAGTTGTAAAATCAGAATTTAATTGATGGTAACTGGATATAAGCAAGTGTTTTGCACTTGGATATGAGTAATTTAAAACCCAATATGCCCGCTCAAGGTGTGTTGCACCAGATACAGAGATAACACTGACGATCTTTAAAAACGGTATGCGTGTACCAAACATTTGATCTTATCACTTTGCAATATTTTAATTTGATAATCTTTTTATACGAAAGCTGTCCCCCTGTATTATTTGGTAAGAGGTCGAATTTTTCGAATATCTTTTTAAATACTTACAATAGAGGTAAGCGTTGGAAAAATCTTTGATATGAAAGTGGACGATAATAAATTCCTCGTATCTCACCTCCAGTGTTTTAGTACGGTTCCATGTGTATGGCTCTAAGCTTCATGTTCCACAGATTTCTCAGTTCGCTGGCATTTTTTTCATAACCATTTGAATATTTACTCTGCAGGAGGATGTTGGAAAATCATCCACGTGAAAATGGGCGGTGACGCCAAAGGGGTGTGAATCGCTGGTCAATATCATTTCTTGGATGCAGTCTTTAGACCATCCTTGAGTTGAGCAATTTCAATTGTTATTCCGTAATTACAGACTCACATCTCGACTTCTTTCATTATCAACCATCACTTGCGATGAAGCATTACATATTATTTATATTTCATGCATTTGCAAGTTTTCACCAGAGATCTTGAGCTTGTCGCTGCAGACTAAGTGACAGAAAGTCACCTCAAATCTTCGGCACATTTCTCAGTAGCCTCATAGCACCAACGTATTCGGGACCATGGCTGCCAGCACAGTTTTTAAACCCAGATGTGGGTTTTTGATACCGGCCTGGGTTTCCCGTTTTTTTTCCTTAAAACTTTAATTAAATCAAGCCACTTTCACATTTTTTTGTTTACGTAAATCTATACCGTAACAACTGAAACGATTTTTGTTTTAACAATATTTTACATTCTGCAAATTTTTCACTCCAGAAATGTTCGTTGAATGTGTATAAAACTCTATTTTTTAAACAAGATGAGTTTTGTACAATTTATTTCTTCTCCCGTTATGAAACAAACAACCTTTCCCGAGGAAGGTGAACCATATCAAAGATATTCTGTAGGGTTGAAAACAGTTAAGAATCAACGAAATGATCTCAATTTATCAAGAATTGATGGATAGTAATAAAATCAAACGTCAGCGATATTTATTTATGACGGTATGTAGTTATCAAATAGTAACCGTTTATAAATAATTTATTTTAAAACTATCTGATTGAGTTATGTAGAACAACCATAGGTAGCAAAGGGTTCTATTCCGTTTTGGGGGTCTGAGTGTTTATGCGCTCCAGTACTCCTGGCTATGCAGTTTTGACTACAAACTTGAAAATTGGCATCAGTACTCCACTATACGCTTTCTTAGATTTTTATTTCCATTTTTGGAAAAAGAGCTTTTGGTACCTTTTGAGAGCCTTACTTTGATGGGTTTTATTAATGACATCTACAGTCTAGAGAATGTAGATGTTTCTGGACTTTTTTTTTTTTACTCTATTTTAGATGTTTTCCAATGGAAAACGCTAGTGATGTTGTAAATAACACTGAAAATATTTATAATCAATTTTGGCGCTACGGTTGATCAGTTATTGACTGTGATTGCGAGTTTTATTTTTTTAAATTTTTTTTGTAGAATCTGAGTTTATTTGGAGGCGGAAGCTTGGTTTTAGTGGAAAAGCCATTGTCAGTTCTGATCGGAACGAATTTCTGATTCCTTGTGTCTCGACTCGAATGTTTTTAATACAGTTCCATGGGTGTGACTGATGTTGCACAGTTTTCTCAGTTCGTCGGTGAGGCCTAATGTTTTTCTACTTCTTCGCTTCCTTTGATTTTCCCACGTTCATTTCACCAAACATATTACGGACACCAGTATATATATATATATATATATATATATATATATATATATATATATATATATATATGTGTGTGTGTGTGTGTGAATATAAGACTCTGGAACCATGCAACGTGCACAAGGGAGAATCATGCTCAACACCATCACAAAGCACAGTATATTAGAGAAACATCATAGAATCCATTTGAAAACTCAAATGGCAATGGGCTGGTCATGTGGCAAAAATGTCAGACAATCGCTGGAAATCACGACTCACAACGTGGATCTCCAGAGATCATATGCGAAACTGCGAATATGAGATGGTATGACGAACTAGGGATGTATAAGAAGAATTGGCTCCGTGACGTCCATGATAGAGAGGTCTGGCGAATCTTGGGAAGGTCAATATCCAACGACAGGTGCCAAAAGACTGATGATGATGATGAGGATGATGTTGATGAATGGCTCTCTATTTCAAAGCTGTTAGTAGTGTAAATAAATGTTTTCGTACCATCAATTTTTACCTGAGGTTTTATTAGAAAGTATCTGAACTCACTCAAGTGGAAGATTCTTTGCTTCAAATGTAGAGTAGGATGTATTTTCATCTGCAAGATATAAACACATATTTTCAAATATTTTCGAGGCATATTTTGGGGTGACTCCGAAAATCTCGGGCTCTTTGTAGCTGATAGACATAGCATTTTATTTATATAGATAATGGAGATTTGCATTGCAGTGAGCGAGGATAATAGAGCTCACGAAACGAATTTTTAATATTTTTTTGTTTTCGATTTTATTACTTTTTATATTTTATATTATTCTTTGAATTCAGCTTTTTTTTTTATCTCGTAACCAGAATAGAAAATTCTTTTCTACTCTGTTAGTGGCGCTCGTTAGCGTGACTGAGTATAAAAACATTGCTAATTATGTGTGGGTGTAATATTAACGACATTTGTTGCAGTTCATGACGGCTTATTTGCCACCGAGCCCCCAGGCTGAGCTTTAGCATGATTACCCCTGACCTTGCCCCTCAATCCTACTTTTCGTAGTATAATAAATAACTTATATCTTGATACAGTGTAGGGTGTATCCAATCACCGTAGCACCATAAATGGTCAGCCAAGTGGCTATAGATTCTTCTCTCTCTTTCTCTCTCTCTCTCACTCTCTCTGTCTCTGTCTCTCACTGTCTCTCTCTGTCTCCAGGCACTCTGGGTTACATGTTGGGGGCTACAACCGTGAAAATTTGCGCGAGTACACCACTTGGCAACGTCTTTTTTCTTAAAAAGACATGGATATTAAACCATAATTTTGCTTTTAGGCTCCCCTGCCTCCACGGACCGTAAGATTGAGCCTACTCAGCCTAACAGATGATATGCTTCCAGATGATATCCTAAAATAAGGTGTGTGTGTGTGTGTGTGTGTGTGTGTGTTTACACGCACATCTGTTTGTGGGTCTGCGTGTTCGTTTACTTCCCCACGTGAGCAATTTCAACGCAAAGTCAGGTTTACCTTGAGGTCCCACACGCGTACAAATTCAGTTCCCTTGGCCTCGTCTTTGACATGCCGTAGACATCAGGGAACAACCGGATCATTGTTCTCAATGGTATGGAGTAGCCCGAGAAAACCTTTTTACTTTATTTGTGGCGATGGAAAATGCAAATGATGAGGCATTTGAAGCCCGAAAATTAACTATACTTGACTAGGATCGGTCGGCCAGTCGGTTGCTTAGTCCCAGTTATGTTAAACAATAGAAAAAGGAAGGAGGTTGTTCGTGTTTTATTTAGTAGCAGTCATAAAGTCATAAGAAGTGTGATGCTATCAATAGATGATAAATCAACCGTTTATTTTTCTTATCGTGTTGACAAGTATAGTTTGTTAATAACTGAAACTGCTTACAAAAATGGCTAAAATCGGTTAAACTTCCCAATTCCCAGCTAACTCTATAGTAAAGATAGTATATAAACTCATTTAAAGTCCACTCATCAAATAAAATAACCGTACATCAAGACTCCACAACAAATCATTAAAAAAAAAAGAGTACATCAATTCTAACTTACTATTTTTCTTAATAGTCATATTTTCGGATGTGCCATCCTCACCTTCCTTTTCCTCCTCCTTCTTCTCCTACTAGTAATGGTACAACTACTACAACTAGTAATGGTACAACTACTTCGTTTAGAATCTCTCTGAAATCGGGAACCTTAGATATGGACGTAAGGATGGTGGACGCATCATTGAACACGAGGTTCTTGTTACTACATGAAGTATTATCATCAATTTTCGACTATTAATTTCTTTCATCTTAATTTGAATTGTTTTTATCGCAACTATCTAGACCATCAGTCTACGGCAATGAGTGAATTCTGCAGTTTGGAAATAAAGACTGAACTATTGGTTAGACTATAACTCACATGCCTTTTGTCACGCAAAGCCTTGTTTTTCGTAACAGCTGCTCTGCCGCTTGAGCTTCAAGAACGTCTACGGCTGATAGAAGATCAAATCTAACCCTTGAACCTACCTTTTGATTTTCTCTGATATCTCGGCACCATACTTGTTATTGTTTTTACGTACACTATTTGTATTACCAGTTGTAATATTATCTTGATTTTTTTCCCGATCTGCACTACTTACTAATGGACGCAGATAGATG
>OY735233.1:2674306-2731806 GCA_963457665.1 Thysanoteuthis rhombus
GCGAATGATTGTCTATGTTTTTTTTGACAAAATGAATATCCCCACACCACCCACTACCACACTCACAACATTCTCACCAAATTCCCTATAAATCGACCCCCAAAAACATAGACAATCATTCGCCTGACGAGGCCCAAAGAGGGCAGAAACATGAGCTGGTTTGTGTAGCAAATCCACAACCTACTATTTATTTCCAGCTCTACTCTGAAACAACTCAACTCCATGAGTAAAATGTTGTATGTATCGAGCACTCTATGAAATAAATCCATTACATTTCAGAAGTGGCTTTATATTATTGATATATTATTATATCATGTTGTACTGCTAGCCTGATTTGTACCACATATACTGTATATATATATATATAAATATATATATATATATATATATATATATATATATATATATATATATATATGCATATATATATATATATATATATATATATCGACTATTTGCTTATATGATTATAGACAGATGTAAATGTACTTAGACAGATAGATCGATCGATAGACACGGAGATTGACACAGATGTTATCATTTGGGGGGGGGGGGTAGGCGGCGATTTAAAAAAAACCGACAGGCCCCAAATGGAAGGGGCCTAAAGTGTTATGAATAGCAGTTCACCCTCTGCATTTCTACTAACATTATACATTAACAAATCTCAGTAGAGGTTGTAGGAGGCCCTCAGGGTACCAAGTACCCTGGGCCCCCAAATCTCCAGCCACGCCCTGGCTTGTGAAAAGTAAAAGATGTCAAATCTAATAAAAGATCAAATAAAAAGCACACACACACGTGCGTGCACACATATGCATACACCGACACACACACACACACACACACACAAGCGCTCACACACATATATATGATAGCGATTGAAGACGATCAACATGGATGTGAGAGAGGACCAGGTGTGAAGGATATCGTAAAAGTAATCAAGCAACAAAAATGGAGATGGGCAGAGCACATGGCCAAAAGGAGGGAAAACGGGTGGAGCAAGAGGCTAACCGATTGTTGCTCGTGGGGCAGTAAATGCAGTAGCAAAAGGCCAGACACAAAATCAAAAGATGAGATAGAAAAGGTTGCCGGTAAAACATGGCAAAGGGTAGCGCAATCACGCTCGTCACGGAAGGAGATGGAAAAGGCCTTTATCCAGCAGTGGACATGATGATGATGATGATGATGATGATGATGATGATGATGATGTATCCACGTATATAAGATACGTGTATTCATATGTATGCATTTTTGTGTGTGTAACACTTTTCATTGAGTACAGAGATCCCGCACTGATCCTGGGTAAAGGGCTGGGAGGCGGTACTTTAATCCTAGACAGCAGTCATGGATAGTTTTATCCTAAGCAGGTGTTGATCTGTTAATGTTAAAATAACCATGACTCCTACACAGGTTGCCTTGTGCCTGACTTTATTACGCTTTTAGCCACTGATGTCAGAGTTTTGTTATTCGAGCCTGGGTAAAACACTAAGCTTTCTAATGCAGACTCACCCCAGCTGGGAGATTAGCATAACACACTCTTCCTCTCTAATATCTCTCCCTTTGATCTTGTATCATACTTAATTAAGTTAAGTGTGACAAGTTTAGTCATCATCATCAGCAGCAGCAGCAGCAGCCTTTTAGCGTCTGTCGTTGGACTCCTCTATCATGGGTGTTGCAGAGTCAGTACTTTCTGAACTTGTTTAGTTCGTTCCGCCATCTTATTTACTGCTGGCTACACGTTTGCATATCAACTCTGGGGTCAACGTTGTGAGTCGCAAATTCCAGCAGTTGTCTGACATTCCAGCAACATTACTGGCCCATTGCCATTTGAGTTTTCAAATGAATTCTATTATGTCTGTGTCCCTGTTTTTTCTCTGATAAAATGTGCTGTCTTGTGATCCTCCCATGTGATGTTAAACATGATTCCCCCCACCGCTGTGTACGTTGAATGATTCTCAGTTATCTTTTGGTTAGGTTCCATGATGCAGCTCAACAAGTTTCGTCAATAATCTAAAAGGCCACCTGGACTGTACTATCGTTAGGATATCTGCACACAGGGTCGCCCAAAGCCATTATGGGGTCCCTAAATAGAATTTGATTGGGGACAACACCGCCTTTTGAGACTTTGCGTCGTTCTTGAGCCCTGACTCTCGCTCTTTAAGCCTTCTGGTGGCCATGGGTCTTCAGCAGCCGCTTAGTTCGCTCATGCATCGGACTGACTTTGGTTGCGCATTTCCTCACTGTTAAGATCAGTTTCTTACTTTGTTAGTCATTAACAATAAATCATATTGGCCAAAAAAATTTTAATCAAAGTCCAACTGAGTTTTGACTTTCATTTTCTTCACCTAACAACACTGACAATTTCAGACTTCCGGTTAAGGTTAAAAAGTGAATAGTTTGAAATAATGGATAGAGAAAGCAGGGGAAAGTGAGACAGATTCTAATATTTAATTATCTAGATTTCCATGCTATTTCATGATTTTTCGCACGCACTTTGATGTGGGCTTCATAAAGTGGATGCGAAATATTAGGCGGGAAAAAAAAAAGAAACGGTAATTTTTACCATTTTGAAGTTTTAAGATTGATTTATTTTATTCTAATTACCTGGAAAAGATGTCGTTAAAAAATTATTTTGTTACAAAGAAAAGGTGAATAACTGCTCTGAAGAGGTCAGGCATATTATACACAGAAATCTTACATTGATGGGAACCAGCGCATAGCAATTCTTGAGAATCCTTATATTTTTTATTTAAAACTAATCAAAACAAAAATGAAATATTCATAAAATTATAATATTTGATTTGACGTTAAGTCCTTTATGGTTCAATAATCTATATATGTACAACATATACCCTAAAATAAATTGAAACTCAGAAAAGTATTGAAAAAAAAAAAGAATATTTTTAAAGACATATTAGGTATGAGGCTGAAATCTTGGGGCTCTGTTCAGCTGCTCTGTTTTCAGTGCATCAAGTACGGCCCTGATTGTTGCTCTTTAGAGGTCTTGCATGACATTTAAGTGCGTGCCAATAACGTACGCGTCTACTAAGAAAAGAGCAGTAAATAAGTATCTTTTTTTTCCCAGCGTTTTGGCTGTAATGTACAGCTGTCTTATATTTATTTATCAGAGTATAATGAAGATTCAAATGTTCGTAGGTAATTCCCGTATACACGTTTTCGTTGAGGTAGCCCAGATTGCCCTGACGGACGACTTTAAATATACAACTGAAGGCATTTTCAGCGCAAATGGAACACAGCACGCACTTATCTGCAGAGTCACGCTTGCTGCCTTTTTGTAACATTATTTTAGCTTTACTCTCTGATTTGCGAATCGGAAATATTTTATTTAAAGGAAGCTGGCGACTGTGATGACAAAATATAGAGTTAGAATTGATAACGCAGTTCATTTCACGTCGATTCGCTGAAGTTAGTAGCGTTAATCGAGAGGCAGCAGTTATTGTTTGGATGAATTATTTTGTGTTGCGGATGCATTGGGGTGTGGTGGTGGCGGTAGTTGGGAGAGGCTGGTAAGGGAAAATAGTAGTCGTAGCCAGAGAAGGAAGAATTAAAGGAGAAGTACGCGTAGTGAGTGTTTCGGTCGTGATTAGGTTATGGTAATAGAGAGGGTGGTAGGAAAGAGAAGGTTTATTTTTAAAAGAGGAAAGTGGATGGAAGCAGAAAGAGAAAAAGAGAGAGGAAAAAATGCTCGCAAAAAAAGTAAAAAGAGTTGGGTTAGATGAGAGAGTAATAGTTCGAGAAAGAGAGAGAGCGAGAGAAAGGTAAGGCAGAGAGAGAGAGAGAGAAAGAGAGAAGGAAAAGCAAGGGGGTATTTAAGAAAAGTGGGAGAATAAGAGAGATAAATGCACACAAGAATTCTACGTGTGGGGTAAGAAAAGGGAATAATGAGTAAAGGAAGAGAGAGAGAGAGAGAGAGAGGAGGAGAGAGACGGGAATGGGTAGAGAACAGAAAGAGGGAAAAGAAATCTGGAAATTTAAGAAGAAAGTCGTGATATGATATGAAATGATAAATAGAACCCAAAGAGAGCAGAAATTAGAAAGCCTCGCCATATATATATATATATATATATATATATATATAGAGAGAGAGAGAGAGAGAGAGAGAGAGAGAGGGGGGGTGCTGCTTTCGGAGTTAGTTGGTCGGTCGGCGTAAGGAGACAACCTAGATTGTCGCGTCTACCTTCTCACTCTTATCTCTGCGTGTGTGTCTATCTATGCAATTCAGACCTGAGCGATTGTCGTGCGTGTGTCCTCCTTCTTTCTGAGTGCAAGTGCATGTCCCCACCTTCTCTCATTGTATAGCTGTTGATTCTTCTTCTTCTTCTTCTTCTTCTTCTTCTTCTTCTTCTTCTTCTTCTTCTTCTTCTTCTTCTTTCGGTGAATAGTTTTTTACTCTATATCTCTCTCATTCGCCCTTCTTTTTTTCCACACCTGATCTCTCTCTCTCTCTCTTTCTCTCTCTCTCGATTTCTGTTTTTTTTTTCAAACTTCCCTTCCTCTCTTTTCTTTCATTTTCAAATCTCCCACTCTTTCTCTCTCTGCATTTCTTACACTCACTCACACTCTCTCTCTCTCTCTCTCTCTCTCTCTTATTCGTCTTTTTCATTCATCCTTTTTTTTCTTCTCTTGCCCGATCTGTCTTTATTTATTTTTCAAGCTCTCTTTTTTTCTTTCCTCTAAAAAAAAATATCCTTTCTCTCCCTGCATTTCTCAGTTCGCAGCCTCCTTACTCTCCCATTCTATTGCTCTCCCTTGACCTCCTCCTCCTCCTCCCCCCTCTCTGCTCTCTCTTTCTCCCCTTCCTCCTCCTCCTCTTCCAGCTGCTGCTGCTTCTGCCGTAGTCGCGGTCGTAGTCAATTCTCGACTGTGACGCCGCCGCCTCTGTATTATGTGCTTACAGTTCGTTTCACCCTGTCTCCTCACCCTTAACTGCTCCTTACCTCTGTGGCGCATCCATCCCTGAGTCTGCAAAAAAAAAAAACCCGTTTATTTAAAAAAAAAAAAAAGCCACAACACAAAACAACAAACAAAACAAACCACAAAAACAAAATATCAAACCTTACATTTAACTACCTTTAATTTAAAAAAAAAAAAAATTCACCAACAACTATAACAACAACAACAACAACAACAACAACAACAAAAAAACAATCCAAAACACACACTTTTTTTCCACCAGACCCTCTACTACTCTACCCAGGTATGTTTTCCATTGCATTTTCTAGTAGTTGCACATCTACCTTCTGCGTCTTTGTCCATCCACTTGCCTTTTTGTCTTCTCTCCATCCGAACCATCTACCCCTGTCATAGACCAGGCACTTCTATCTTTGTTACTTTCCATCCTTTTAATAATAATGGTAACAATGATATTGATAATAATGATAATCACGATGATGATGATGATGTCGCTGACTGCTATGGCACCCCCACTACCATCACTGTAATCAAAAATTCTTCACTACAATAACCTTTTTAGTAGTCGACTCAACACCCTGCTCATTAAAGTCTTTCAACTCTTTCGCAAATTTCCAGGAATGGATGTAAAACGGAAAAAATAATGGTAAATGCCCTACGGTAGTAATTCATTTTTACCTCGCTCTCTGTTAGTAATTTGAAGTGTAGCAGCAGTCATCGACAGATAAGTAATTTGATAGCATCTGATTCTTCTCTTTAATTTTGTTGCCGTCGCTTAAAAAGAAAAAAAAATCACCTGAAGTGTCGATGTGGTCAAATTGCATATTTATCCTTTTTTATTTTTTTTTATTTTAATCATTATCTTCCTCTAACCCACAACCTTTTCTAACCTTAAAAACCTAACGATTTACCTTGTTGTTTTCTAATATATACCTATGTTTACCTTTTCATATCGTTTGCTTATTTTTACCTTTATCCTCTCTTTCTCTCTCTCTGCTGATATGACATTCCTTTAAAAACCAACCTTGTTCTTGCAAAACTTGTACCGAATACTGTTTGCCTGGTGTGTGTGTATACCATTTCTTTATTATTAACTCATAAAACATACCTTTCATTGTGAATATTTAAAATTAGTCGACTATTTGCATGCGATAGGCTTCTTAAAAAGTCAAGAATTGGGTTATATGGTCTTAGGTTCTGATCAACTTAAAACGACATACAGGTGCACGCGCTTCGAATGATAATCGCCTAGAAGTCTATGAATACTTATTTATTTACCAAAGGTGAATCTGTTTCCTGTGATATCAAAATAAAAATGAAGAAAGCCACCTATATGCATATGTATTTATTTACTTATTTGATATATGAATGAATGTTATTGAGGTGTAAATGGAGATATAGAGGTTTTTTTTTTTTTTTAAGACCAAGTTTGTGTTTTCGCGGTGTATATGCATATATATCTTTGCACGTCTATACCACACCCTTTATTTGTGTTCCTTCTTTTTTTCCAACTTATTATTATTATTATTCTTTTTTTTCAATTTCCAATATCTTCCTTTTCACGTCTCTTGTACCAAAACAACCTTTTACCTCACCTTCGCCTTCTAGTACCCTCACCAAAAAGTAACTCAACCTTCAAATTCCCTCTTCCTGATAACTTCAACAACATTTACAACATCAACATTCCCCCAAAAAAAGTTTTTAAAAAAAAAAGAAAGGAAAAATGTTCCATTGGATTCCACCCGACTTCGTCATATCCAAGAATCCTAAGAGAGACCAACTGTTGGCATCGTTAGTTATTCTTCTTTGATCCGCCATCTGATTATATTATTTCTTCTGTGGATTTTCTTCATCGTCATCACCTTCTCCAAGCGTGAAACGTCATCTATTTCAAATCGCATCGATCTCTCTTACCTACTTGGTGGTCATATCAGGGAGGATTTTGCCAAATTGTCAATTCTTCGATTTATTGCGAATGGAAATCTCCAAAAAGTGCTAAAAATTTTTTTAAAAAAAGAAAAGAAAAAGAAAAAAAAAACAAGAAAAAAAACGACAAAAAAAAATATAAAATTTCTTAAATAGAAAATATATGAAAACGAAACACAAAAGAAATTTAAAGAAAAAAAAAAGATTTTGGCTTTTTTACCCAAAAATTCCAACAACGTGAGGAGGAAAAAGGCTATTACTACATTTTACTGGTGTTATCTAAAAAAAAAAAAATTAAATGGATGAATCTTCGAGAAACTCAGGAAATAACTTGGAAAAAATTAAAAAAGGTCAAACTTGGATATACATACATTACATACACGCATAAACCTAATTAATCTCAATCATATCAGGTGTATATATATATATATATATATATATATATATATATATATATATATATATATATATATATATATATATTTATATATATAAATATATATTTATATATATATATGTATTTATATATATATATGTGTGTTCTTTCTAAATCTGGTGAATAAGGATGTATAAATTTAATTTATTGAATTGTTCCGAGTGAGCCTGAGTGAAAGAACGAAAGAGCGCTTTTTGTTCGTTTCTTTACTAGCATCTTTTTCTCTTCTATAGATTTTTCATTTTTGCTATATAAATCCGGATTTCATTTAAGAACCAAAAAAAAATAAAACAATACAATTTGCCCGCTAGAATTGTTTGTTCCATTTTATTTCTAGTGGAAATTTCATATCATTTACGTACTTTTTTATTTTATTTACTAACCCACACTAAACATAACAGACGCACTCGTATGCAAAAGTTCTCAAGTACAGGTTGTCCATAAAGTCCCTACCTATCTATGTTTAAACAGTGTATTAAAATAGACGGATACTTTATGGACAGCCTATATTTCATTAGCTAATCGTTTTATGCTACGTATTTATTATACACAAATACTTACACAGCTTTTCACGTATGTTATTTATAAAAGTTAAGTACTGTGTGTCCATGAAGTCGTTATCTATTAATGTTTAAACATTGTGATAGAACAGAAAAATACTTCATAGACACCCTATATGTCTTAAGCTAATCGTGTTATACTACATATATCATATACACGGATATTTACTCAGTTTTGCACGGATATTATGCGTGAAACTTCTCAAGTACTGGTTGTCCATGAAGTCTCTATCTTTTTGTTTAAACCGTGTAATGAAAAAGGTAGAGATTTTATGGACATTGTGTATTGTATGCTAATCGTTTTATGCTACTTATATTTTAATATATACAGATATTTATACAGCTTTGCACATATATAAAACGCTGAATAGATATGCAATGCAAATCGTTTTACAAGGTTATAAAAAATAAGCCGGTATCTTGTTGCTTAAAGATTTGGTTGGTTTTGAAGGAGAAAAAAACATATTTTGCTGTTAATTAATGTTTTCATTACATTTTTCCTCATTTCATTATTATTGAAAGGGTTTCTTTATCTACGTGTAACACTTCTTGCCACTTTTATTCAAGGGATTTGTCTTAATCCATAGGAAACCTATAATATTGTTATTGTCATGGCGGTTCAAGAAGCAGACGACAGCTGTTGTTAGTCTTCAACTCAAACTGGCGTTTTCGATTTTCCCTCTTTTATCTCGTTTCCCTCGTTTAATAACCCATTTCCAACAAACCATAGCAAGATAGGAGTCTTTTTATTGAAATTATTATTCCTATATATCGTAATTATGTATCTTTAAAACATAATTTGTAGATTCTTGGAGAAAATTAATAAAAACACGCACCTACAGAAAAATCACTTTCGTTCTCCAACCAAGAAAGAGTAGGTGTATTTTATGTAACCGCCTTTTCATGAAACCGTGTCGAGATCAAACAAGAAAATAATCGTCTCTTGTTTTACTAATTTATCTTTTAAAGCACCGAATCGTCGATAAAAAAAATCCTTGTTATCTCACGCGATATATCGTACTTTAGATTAAAAAATATTTTTTTCACACCAATGTTCTAGACTTTTTTATACACCTGGCGCAAGGTGTAATTTTATCTTCAACTTTTCTCTATTCAGCTAATAAATATACCAAAAAAGGTAAAACAACCATAACCCTAACCCACGACCGGTGTCTATTGCAAAAATGGCGGTTTATTAAATATCGCAAAAACAGACATTTATGTCGCTTTTTACGGGCATTGAAATATTGGATTTTCTATCAAATTTCATGCGCCAGATGTACAAAGGGTTTGGAACACTGTTAACGATGTTCAATTCTATTTCGTGTGAGTAATCTAGGATTTGTGCCACCAAATTGTCTGCGTAGTTTTTCTTGAGTTTTTACCGGCATCGAAAAATGTCCATCAAAAAGGTATACAGGTTTTCCCCTGTATCCGAAAGTAGAGTGTTATTGTTAAACGTTTTGAAAGCCAAAATGGCGTAAGGCGGAAAAGAAGCAATTATCATTAATTCATATGGGGAAAATTTTTGAGCGTTCCCAGACCCCCTAAATAAACCTTTTTCTATGCCTGCCCTTTTTATGCTAAGCGTAACAGCAACCTTACGAGCTCTCTTTGGTTTCTCTGATACCTCTGGATACTTAAGTCTAATGGATGCACGTTGTAAATCGAGATAAGGCACGGATGCTCACAGACACAGTTTCATAGATATGGCGGCTTGAGGTAATTCGTAAAAGTGAAGCAGCGTAAAGCGAAATAGCGTTAAGCCGGGGATACCTGTTTTTTCATCCTAGCATAAGAAAACTATATTGTGGGAAAACGTTGCTTATTGAGGGAAAAAAACTTTTGAAAAATAAAGTAAGAATCATCTTATGTATTTTTTGATGTTATCGGTTCGTTGTAGCTTAAACCCTGATTAATAATAGTCTCGCTTCTCTCTCTTGATAAGTATTCTTGATGATATCTCCATCATTATTACTCCTGCTACAGTATCATCAAGCCTGTTCCTTCTTCCAAGGTGTCACTCCATCTTTTCCTTACTCGGCTACTAAACAGTAGTAGTACTATTTCGGTCCATTTTTGTTTACCACTGCTAAGATCGTAAAAATACCATATTTTTTTCTTAAACTCTCCCTACTTTTCAACGATATCAAATATCTTCCTCACAGATTCAATGATAAACATGTACTCTACGATGTTAGAGTTTTTCGGCTCGTAAAACTGTGACGATTTCGATAAAATTATCAATATACGCGATCGAAAAATAGTGGCCGGTCATTCCTCTGTGATTCGATTATGGGATGTTTTTCGATTTATCTGTTTCGTCATTGATAGATTTTCGATCGGGATCCATTTTCAATAATCGGTATTTTCAATAGATTTTCATATTTGGTTCTTTTTCTTTTTTTTTTTTCATCTTTTTATTTTAGCTATAACGAATAGATATATCTATCTATGTTCACGTCAATCTCTATCTATCTATCTATCTATCTATCTATCTATCTTGGTCTGTTCATGTCTATATA
Source organism: Thysanoteuthis rhombus (assembly GCA_963457665.1). NCBI lineage: Eukaryota > Metazoa > Mollusca > Cephalopoda > Oegopsida > Thysanoteuthidae > Thysanoteuthis > Thysanoteuthis major. Next base: position 2,684,683 of record OY735233.1, read on the forward strand.
CTTATATCTACCAAACTTAATCTTTTAGCGTCTATCATCAACATATCTATTTATACATCTTTTCACATTTATCTATCTCGCATCTATCTATCTATCTATCTATCTATCTATCTATCTCTCTCTATATATGTATCTAATTCTATCCACATCCATCATATCATCTATCTATCTCTATCTCTTTCCCTCTCTCCCTCTCTCTCCCTCTCTCTCCCTCTATATCTATCTATCTATCTATCTATCTATCTATCTATCTATCTATCTATATATATATATATATATATATATATATATATATATATATATATATATATATATATATATATTTGGAATTTGTGATGTCTATCGGTAATAAATTTCTTTCGATATATTTTCCTAGGCTTCCCCGCCTTTCGTGTCTTATTTTAAGAGACTGGATAAAGATCTTCCCCAAGCAACTAAGAAACGAGCAATAAAACTAACTTTCTCAACGTAAAAAGAAATCGTTTGGCCTTTATATGTCCGTTGTTGTCAGTTCTGTTCACCTTTTTTACACATAAGGTATCAAAAATAACGATCTGTTCCGAATCGTTTACAATTTCGCAAGTTTTCTCGTCACCCCCGACTGCGGATATTTTTCTCTTCTGAAAAATCCGTCTAATGAGGCGAAAAACGACTGACTACAGATTTTAATGATGTGTTCCTTATTTATCTATATTTTTCATTATTACCTGTAAGATGTGCAACCTGCGTTGGTTGCATTTTAGACGAATAATACAATAGAAGTCGTCTGCCATGTAACAAATGATATTATGTTGCACGCAGTTGTCAGTTCGCCAATAAAATCATCTCTTCTCTCTTTCCATTGACCTGACCAGATTGCGATTCGTTCGCAACTTGGGTGTGTATCTCTGTGTGTGTGTGTATATCTGTGTGTGTGTGCGCGCGCGCGTATGTGTGTGTGTGTGTGTGTGTTTTAATTAACCTACAAGCTGCGAATGACGGGGATTTCCGTCATCGGAGTTCTATAGTTAAATCGATATAATTTCCGTTTTGTGATGGATGGCAACTCAATTCTATCTGCGAGTGAGGACTTTCATCTTTGAATGGATTACTTGAAACGGATAACTTGCAATAGGTTATTTTGCAATGCACCGGGGCTTTTATCTTGCAATGGATAACCATTACCCTTAGTCTTCACCTCCTTCCGCAGTGAAAGGGTTCAAATTCATTAGACTTGATTACTAATTTTTTGTATCGTAGCTTCAACAATGGATTTGTGAGAGAGCAAAAGATGAATATCCCTAAACTCATCTGCCAACCTATTCATTAATTACATTATTCGTTGATCTTACAGTCAGAGGGTTTTTACATCAGTGGCTTTTACTGAAGATCAAGTGACAGCAAATCTTTTTAATCCTCCAGTATTCTCAGTGTATTCTTGATTTTAGCAATGCTGTTTTTGTCTTGGGGTATGCAGATTCAATTCTACCTCAGATAACCTTATTTTTTCATTTTTTTTCGAAAGAGGAGATTCTTCGCTCCAAAGTTGTCACCGTCATGCCTGGACATCTGCTGGGAGGCAAACGGTCCATTTTCTCGCCCCTGGATCAGACCATCTCACCTAAGGAGACAATGTTTGAAAGTTGGAACCTTATAGTCAATAAAGGATAATGGTGCAGTACAATTCTTTAATGTAACCCCAACTTGATGTACCTATTTTAAAAAGACGGTTCATCATTCACTGGTGACAGGGTTGCTGTTGAGATATTTTCTGAGTATATCCTTTCGTTTCCCCGACCCCAGAAAAGTAGCAGTGGACGCCCATGCCTCCACGTCCCATAATTGTCCCCTTCTTTATCCAAGTGCGGATATTAAACTAATTATTACATGGACTTACAGATCAGTGACATCTGCGGTCTTGCGATGAAGATGTAGTGACAGCAAGCCTCCTCAGTACTCCTACTCCAGCCCTTACCTCTTCAGTAGTATAGATTATTATTTCAACAATGCTGTTGAAGGTTCAGTCATTATTTATATTACGAAAGTTTTCACACCAGTAGCTTTTACAGGAGATCAAGAGACAGCAAGTCTCTTCAGTACCCCAGCACCCTGCTCGATATTCTTCGGTTAATTTTAATATAGTTGCTGTTGCCTGGATGTTCTCAATTGTTCTCTTTAATACTTAGTAGGATTTGTTTTTGTAAATGCTGAGGGTGAACTACTATTCATGAAGCTTTTGGGGACCCAGTGTGTATGGAGTGGGGGGAGGCATTCCAAATCGCCTCTTCTCACCCTCTTCCTCTCCAAAACTCTTGTACATGGATTTCGACGCTAGTTGTCTGTTAGCTCTCTCTCTCTCTCTCTCTCTCTCTCTCTCTCTCTCGACATCAAGTGACAGCATATCTCCCATAAAACGATTGAGTTCTGTGGTAAATCCCGACATTGTAATACTCTCTCCGATTATATCAAAATATGCGCTAAATGCTTTGTTTTAAAATGAAATTACATTGATCTTCCCAAGCTGCTACGTTACCAATATTTCCGACTACGTATTAGAATTTTCCCCCATCGTGGCAATTGTTGAAACCCCTATGTATTCACTTAGTCTTTCATCAAATCGCATTTATTCACGTACGAAGAAAATCGGACTGATATACCACCGGCTAGAATTATATTAATGCAATGCAAGGCTCAGTCTTTCCATTCCGTAACAAAAACACCGAGCCCTAAGTAAATGCTATTGCTGCCGCTACTACGAGCTGGGAATGGGGAAGAGCACTTCACTCTGAATAACATCAGCTGTTCTGGATATGGTAATTTCTTGCCTTAGCTTTTTATTGCGTGTGTAGCGTAACGAGAAAGATCTTTGGGAAGATTAATTTCGCCCATTGTAAGTTTCACCATGTGTACGCCGTAACCTTTCCATTTTTATTTGATGTCGCCAGGAAAACCAGAGCTTGTCGTGATATCGTGATTTACTTACTTATTTTTGTTTTCTTGGCGTGATCAAGCATTTTCGTCGGGTACTTCCGAGTAAGTTTCGGATCGAACTCGGATAAAAAGCCAGCATTTCGAACAATAATTTTCAAGGTAGGGCAAGCAGGCTTGGAAGATTGGCGCAAACCACTCTTCCTTGTCCGACACATTATGTTTGGTTTAGCTAGGTCGTTCAACATTTAGCAAGCGTGGGGAGTTCGATCCTCATTGGGTTTCCTACTACTTCCTTTCTACTAAGGCCCTATGCTTGATGAAGCTTTTGAAAAAAATGAGCTTTGAAAACTCTCTATTCTAGCTTTGTGTCGCACTTGGACTAAGTGCAACACTTATAAATGTTAAAATACCAGTAATATTTTTAAAAATATATACGCGCAAATAAACAATGCATCTTGCAGATTTTACCCATCTATTCGTTATTAGTATTGACGCTTTTACTACGGGGTGGATCAATAAATCTGTTGCCTGATGTAGATATAAGTTGGATTTTGATCTGAATTTTTCACAGTATACTGTTCGATCTAAGCAATTAATTAAGCAATGTTGTATTGAGTGCATTAGCAATGAAGGATATTGCGTTGAAAAAATGAATATTTGTAGTGTAAAAAAAATTTTTTCATCGCTAGGCTACGGACTCCTTGAGTTACCTACGTAAGAATAACTAAAAAGTTTCTCATTAAAGATTGTCTCTGCAAAGAAAACGATGATTCCGCACCTGTTGTTAATTGGACAAATTCTCAGGAATAAAATTGATTAACCCCTTACTTGCAAATGACTGAAATGTCAGTCACTGCACTGACAGTAATTACTATTATTTTTGGCCACCTGTCGCTGTTAATTGGTTAACATCATGACAATTTGGGAGAACGATAAGAAATAGATATACAAAGAATCTTGGGGTTTCATGGGTGATACATTGCAAATCTCTGCAAACAGCATCTATATAGACCCAGGTATATTCGGTGTAGACAGGGCCGGGCAAGCTAATGTGGGACCTGTGGCATATGTTGTAAAGGGGCTCTAATTTAAGAAAATATGCATAGATATCAAGACATACATTGACTCACGAAGTAATTCTTTCATTTGCTCTACGGCTGGATAATACGACAATTATTACAATAATAGTATTATTTTGTTTTCGTTTTGATTTTTGTACAGCGACTATGACTTCAGTTTCAAATAAATTCCGATGTATGTGTATGTGTATACGTACCACTCTTCCACTAATCACCGAGTAAGAATAATAACCCCAATTAAAGGTGGTAATTAGCTGAAATCGCCAACCTTTAACCCCAAGACGTTCGTAAAAGTTGATAGTACTATAATAAAAGAGCAAGTGCAGTGAATCGGAGCATTTATCGCGGGGCCCTCGATATTGCGGGACTCGTAGCATTAAGCTATATTTACTACTTCGTTAATCCAGTACTGGTTGTAGACAAGTAAGTAACTACATATGATGCTGACGGTGATGATGTATGTGATCACCTGGAAATTTTCATAAATAACCGAGATGGAAACACTACTTCTTCCTTCCAACTCCTGCTACTGAATATTCAAACAGCCTCAAATTGTTGTTACTATTATCTTCCTCCTCCTCCTTCTCCTCCTCCTCCTCCTCTGGCTTCTTGCATATTAAATGTTTGCATACACAAACAGACTGACATCTGGCGATAAAGGAAGAAGCCTCCGCCGCCGCCGCCGCCGCTACCACCGCCGCCGCTGCCTTACCCCCAACCTCATTTTCCCACGGAATAAGTTCCGTTACGGTTGTAAATGTCATTCGACCTTTTTTTTTTTTTTTTTTTTTACTTCTTCTACAGACTCTATGTCTTTGATTCGGTTCCAGTTAACTTTTTACTCACTGACTTCTCTTTCCCATTTTTTTTTCTTTCTTGTCTATGAATGACATCAACATCACTTAACACCACAGAAAGTAGCCTTTTATTTCCAAAGTCATCTTAGTCATCTTAGGAAACCGAGTTTAACAGCGATTAAAAGCAACAAATATTGAGATGAAGGCAAATCGTAACACAAGAATCACATTAGAGATTTACAATAATTCATCCAATAAAAAGAATAAATTGGATCATGTTAGTTGGTTCCACATGTTCTCGGCCGTAAAAACGCATCTCGAAAATTGTTCACGCATTTTTTTTATATATAGAATTTTACGTGAATTGCTTGTTTAATGCTCCATTTCCTACATCTAATAGAGCTATTAGCTGCGTCTTTCCGATTATCTTTATAGTGCTAACAGTACCCGAGAAATGACGGGATTTCTTACGTATAGATCGGTACTCCTTCTTAGGTTCAGAGTATCTGCTTAAGATCAAAGTGTCACTTTCCCGGTTCTCTGCAAAGTATCAGGAGGTGGTACCAGTACGCTCTGCTTATGATTAAAGTGTTGTCCCCGGCCCAGGGTCAATGTGTAGTATCAGTGCGCTTTGCCTAAAATCATAGTGTCGCTTAACGGCATAAGTGTTTGTGTTCAGTATCTGTATCATAGAAAAATTACCCTCACCATCATGGGTGTATTGGAACTCTTTCGTTAAGGGAAGGGCGCAGAGGGCTTATTTATCCGAAAATTTATACGATATTTCCTGATTTGGGGGCAGGGGAGCAAATGCCCCCTCCTTTTTGGCCCGTACGCCTATGTATACAAAAAAAGTGTTTATGTATACGAATATGCACATATTAATATACTTATATTTTGGGATATATACTGAACCTTTTGAGAAATATGACGTTACTCTCCTTTGTCGCTTTATCCGTATGTTAAAATTTTGTTTTGCTTGATATTTAGACAATACACCTGAATTTGAATTTTGGGTTTTGAAAAATATGTGATGATTAATCCAAGAGTCGATGCCTTTTCCAAATGAATAGAGAAATTAGCAGGGCTGGTGCTACCAGAAGCCAAATTAGGCAGCTGCCTAGAGTGCAAGCCTTAGAGGGTGCAGTGTTGACCTATCAGGCGAAAAATTTTAAAGATAGAATACCAGGGGTGCAAATTCTAAGCAAATATTTTTTGCTAGAGTGCATAAACCCTTGCAGAAATTTTAAATCTCACCGAGGGCGCCTGAAATCATCACAAGGAACCCAGATCATGAGAAATAGGCCTGCGCCTGATGCAAGTCATTAATTACCTCAGCCAACTAAGTTGGTAAAGTATATGTATTCGGTCGCGTCTTTCCGTCTCTGTCTATCCACACGATATCTCTATTAGTACTGAATGGGTTTCAGTTATATTTTCTCGGTGGTTTGGCATTGGTTAAATTTGAGGCGAATCCATTCTGACTTATTTTTTTCATTCATTTTTTTAATACGCACATGACACAATATCTAAAAAAAACTTGCGATGATTTGTAATGAAACTTTGTCGAGAGAGGGGCAAAATTCTACAGAAGAACTGATCAAATTTGGGGCGGATCCATACTCAATCACCCCCTTCCCGACAATGGCTTTGGCAGAATTATGCGGTCTCTGTGTGCTTTTTAGTTTCAAATGGAAATCTCAGTTCACTTGACTTGAACTAGTTGTAATCTGAACTTGGTGGTAGTGTGCGTTAAAAAGCAGCCGTGTTGGAGGTAAAGAAAGGAGAAGAATAAAGCTGAACAACTTCAGATAGAAAAAAAAAACAAAAACGGCAAGGCGGGTCCCTACTTTACCCGGCCGGGGATGGAAATCGAGGGGGTGTGTGTTAAACTCTATCATATTGTTGCGCGATTGAGTGCGCACACATGCTAACAAACAAATGTACGCGCATGCACGCACATACACACGCGCACGCACGAACACATATACACACAGATACACGCACACGCACATTGTAAGTGGATGTTTAGAAGAAGACGGGCGCGCCGAGGAAGGCAACATTGCTGCTACTGTTAAAATGTGTGAGACAAATTTACTTTTATATCATTCATTGATCTAAATCATGATAATTGTAGCGTTTTACCCTTTTTTTGTACAGCTCTTAGTGTTTGCTTTTTATGACACACGTTCTTTCTCTCTCTATCTCTGTCTCTCTCTGCCTCTGTCTCTGTCTGTCTCTCTCTCTCTGCCTCTGTCTCTCTCTGCCTCTGTCTCTCTCTGGCTCTTCATAATTACAGAGGTGGTGCATGGGACTTGTAAAACCCTGCTATTGCGAGGGGGCTCTGGGGCTCAATATATCTGAGAAACCCTGAAAAAATAATCTAAACAAATCTAAAACATAATCTTGAAAGATCTAAAATAATCTTGTGAAAAATTGCTGTCGGACTTGACGCCGCTGCCGATAATGAGGATATGTATCGAATAGAAATTTTGATGAATACATTTTTCCAACTTTTTAAAGTAATTCCTAAAATGATGTTTTTTCTTCCGGAAATATTTACGATATTTCAGCCTTTGGCAAAGTTTTTTGAAGTGACAGTGTCTTCGTAGGAGATCTTGAGACTGAATTCTTCACCAAAAACTTTGAGAATATAACACTTTTCTTCAGAACTACCCCCTTCCGCACATACATATATTAAAAAACTAAGAATCTTTAGTTTAATACGTATTTGTGTGTAGGTGGGGGTGAATAGTTTTTTTACGATATTGTAATATTTTTCCTTACAGACACGAACACACACACATACACACACACGCACACACATATATATGTGTGTGTGTGTGCTAAGATATATATATATATATATATATATATATATATATATATATATATATATATATATATATATATATATATGTGTGTGTGTGTGTGTATATATATATATATATATATATATGATAATATTTCCACATACACATATATATATATTTACACACACACACACACATACACACACACACACATATATATATATATATATATATATATATATATATATATATATATATTACCTGCATATATATGTGTGTGTGTGTGATGAAATTGTAGATGATTCTTGAGAAGATAAGATGTAGTACTATTTGCGAAGTGTTATTATACATACAGAGACGCACACACCTGTGAGTGTGTGTGGTCAGAGATAGGTGATATCAAGATAAGTCATAACCTTTCTATTGACTCCCTCTTCTCTCTCTCTCGTAACATCAGATTATTATTCCCCTTTTTCCCCTCCTGATAATACGCATGGGTTTCCGTTGAGCTGGAGGACAAACGGACAATTGCACACACCCCCCTCTTCGGATCAGGCTTTCTCATCGAAAGTGAAGGATAGTTGGGCCCTTATAGTCAATAAATGATAGTGGTACTTCTTTTATGCAACCCCAACCTGATGTACCTCACCTAAAAAGATGGTGCAATTAGTCACTGGAAACAGGGCTGTCGCTAAGATATATTCTTAATATATATATTTGCCCTGCCCCAACTTCTATCCCTGGAAAAGTGGCAGCGGACGCTCATGGATGAACGTTTCCGGTTTCATATTTTGAGATAAAAGCTCAGTGTCAAATGTTCATTTGACATGCTAATAGGCTTTCCAATAATCCGGTATTAATTCAGAACCAATTCAATCGCTTGTCTCGGAATCGTGATAGTATCAGACTCCAAGAAACAAGGTCTCGATGAATTGGGGATGACCGCACCTCCATAAACCGGCTGATCAAATCTCAATGAGATGAGCTACTCTACAGTTTCGCTGTAGTGATAGCAGGTGCGGATCTAGGATTTTGAACAGGGAGACCCAAATCCAGGATTTGGCGTGAAAAACAAATTCCAAACCGAAAGTAATACGTGATTGAGCATTTTCACTCGTCTTTTGGTTGCGGCTTTTTAGCACTGGATTTGACATAAGTGTAAAATGAAAAAAATCTGAGAAATTTAACAAAATAATCAAAAAATAGATAAAATCTTAAAGAAGTTTAACAATGAAATAGACTTTTTTCTTACATAAGAAGAAAAACAAAATAATAAGTTTAGGTTAAATAATGGTTACTTGGGATTATTTTGTGTTAGATTATATATATAACATCTTCATCTAGATATTTAGAAAGAGTGATTATGCTTGGTCCAAGCAGGGACAGGGATCTGGATACCCTGGGCTATTATTCCCTCTCCATGGATCTGCGAGGTTATGGCTCCAACTCAGTGTTGGATTAACTGGCAAAAGTAACATATGCTACTGGCCCCGGAATCTCAAGAGCCCCATGCTAAATATTTACAAGCTATCAGTTCCAAATCAGTGATTCTGCACTTGCTTGATTACTTTAGTGCTATAATGCCTTCAACTTTTAACATCTAGGTATTAAGATGAGAGATTTTAGCAGCTTTCAATTGAAGTTATTGTTTTAATATATTAAAATTAATAGGTATGTGTTATCGATGTAATTCATATATGACGCATAATTAAGAAAGTATCGGATACTGAAGTTATTATAACTTCTGCACAAAAAATATCAATGCAAATGAAAAAGGAATGAATTACTTTGCTCAACAAATACAAAATGTATGTTTTAAAATTCATGTATTCGTTTCGTAACTTAGAACCCTTTGTAACAAATGTTACAAGCCCCACACGAGCTTAATCCAGTCTTGCTCTAACCTGAATAAATTACCTTTGTACCTTCTTCCTTTTCTCTTTTATTAGCAGTGATGGAAATGGGTTTAAGAAACTAGGTGTGCAATAAGACTTGGTTTTGGGAACTAGGCATACAGTGAGACATGGTTTTGGGGAATATCCATCAGTAGACACTGAACATACAAATTCTTTTAAATTGAAAAGTAGGTATACGCTGCACCCAATCCCTGTTTGTTAGAAACTGTGCTTTAGCATTTGACATAATTATTGACAGGTAGCTGACAATTATGAACGAGGTAAAGAATTGACGAATTACCTAAAATGGTTGATGAATAAGGTAGAGTGTCTATCTCTTAAGAGACATCTCCCTATGGAGTATGTACGATCGGGTTCTGTAACTTGCATCAACTAAGTGATCCTTGCAAGTCTCTTATTCCTACGAGATTTTATAACCATCCCCTTGGTAGGATGCAGGTCTATGGAAGGGATATCTTCATCCTATTTGCACAGCTTAGAGTATACTGCTGATTGCACTAGGGAAATTTCTTTTAGTGGAGAGTTTTCCACACTCTCCTCTCATACCGGGAATCGAACCCGGGACACTCATTGTATGCGAGGTAGATGCGCTAACCATTGTGCTATCCGTGGCAATAGTAGCAAGGATGATTAAACAGAGATGCGCATATAACATTATTCGCACAGCATCTGCTTGCTGATGCTCTCACTATTGCACTGAATTATTCTATTGCAGCTGCCTCTGTTGCAGTTGTTGCTTTTTCTTTTTGAAAGAACTGTGTCAGGATCTTCTTAGTCATTTCTGGTAATCAGTAAATACTTTTAGCTGATAATTATGACTGAAGCAAAGAATAGACGGAATCACCTCTAACAAACATCTACGTCATTTCCAGTCATGGGAACTCTCTGTTAGTGGGGGGCAGCGAGTTTGATTTGCCCGAATGTAGGGAAGGGGGCATTTGCCCCTCCTGCACTCCTGGCTCATACACCGATGTTTCCAATGAGCTTAAAACCTAATCCGAATTCCTTCCGCTTTACTTACAAACAAAATTTGAAATGGGATTCCCTATTTTCTAAATCAGGAATCAGAAGACATTCGATTTCTCTGAGGTCTATCTTCAATTTCAGCTTCAATTTTGAATAAATAGTATCCTTACGCTGGCTACGGCTTTAAACGCCCTTGCTTAGGCTTTATATTCACTTAACTACTCCTACGACAAGCAACCGAGGTGGAGTCACTCACCGCACTATTTTACTCGTAACTGGGGGGTTGATTCAAGCCTTTCCAAGGATATTTGTGCGGAGTAAATACAAACTATCTCAGTCAAAGTTAGAATTAAGCTCGCCTAGTTCATCTTTCGAACCGTTACCCGCTACGCAGCGCTGGCAACAGTCAGATCATTTTTGATATTAGAGAACTATCACCAGAACTATCAATATAGGTTTCTTCAATCTTTTAGTGATTCTGCTAGACTGCTTGGCTATGTATGTTTCATACGTACTTGCGCACCAATGGAGCTACAGGGCAAAAAATCTCAACATATTTTTTTAAGAATAAAACAGGTTTTTTAAAAGTTTTTTTTTTTTCAAATTCTTCCTCAAAATAGGTTTTAGTGATGGGTTCAATTTTCGATGTAAGATTCAGTTAGTTTGTGTCTGGTTGCATTCACGTTTGTTTTTCAGACTTTCAGACTTTCTCGAATGATCCCTGCCTAACAAAAGGCGAGAGAAGGAACTTATTTATTGATCACCCATTTTTCCAAATTTCTAATTAGTTACTCCATCACGACTTGCTACCAAAAAGACATGGGTTACTTAACGGTTTCTATTGAGCAACTAACCAGACCTGTCTCCAACTCAACAAAAATGTTTTTGAATTGAAGCTGTAACTCATTTATTGGATTGATCAAAAGTTGGTTCAGTTTATTAGATAAATTTAAAAGGGATTTTATTTAATACTACTCTATGACAAGCTCTACTGATACAATAAGTGTAAAGATAGTCTGTTTAAGAAGATGGTAGGAAAGACAAGGGGAGAAAAAAAAGAAAATTTCATAATAGGGCAGGAAGGGAGAGGAACTGATGTCTGTTACCGATGGTATGCACTAGACACAGTATATATATATATATATATATATATATATATATATATATATATATATATATATATATATATATATATATGTATATATATATATATATATATATATATATATGCTTTTCGATAATAAGTTTATGGAAAAACATGTACTTTTATTCCACTGTCTCCCGCCATCTTTCAGGCAACTTCATGGTTCCCTTCCTCCAAAATGTTTTTTTTTCTTTCAACAGAGAACTCTACGAGCCTTTTGTAATCTTCAAGGGAATTGAATATTTTTCATTAAGTTAATTCCGTGAAGACGCGAATAAAGGGTCATCCGGATGTAAGATATCCGATGAATACAGTAGATGAACGAAAACTTTCCAGCCACGTTGCAACAATTTAGCCGGTTCACCAAAGAAACGCGCGTCTTCTATCGTTATCCTGATGCATGGGGCATAGGGGGAACTCTTGGGTTAAAGGGGATGGAGGGCTTGATTTGCCCGAAATTTTGCACAAATCAAGAACACAAGTTCTAATTTCCAATAGAAATACAGTACAAATCATGCAATATGCAACTTGAAAGAAATATTGTTTCTGCCTTTCTTGCCAGCAAAAATTACAATCGCCTGAATTTTCTCCACAGTTTTACCCGAATTTGGGTGGGGGTAGATTCAGCAGAACAAAATTACACTCATTTTGACAGAATGTCTTTAAAAATTCACGCTGATATGACAGCCTTCACATTACAATCAAAAGCGATCGTTTTGACTAAAGTAACGCAAAACTTGATACTCCTAATGCCACTTGACAAATGCTAAACAAATCTTTTGGACAACCCAACATTCATTCATGTATTTATTCATTTAATAATTACTATGCAAGAAAATAAATCACGAATAATTTCAATGAGATGACTTTTAAAATATATATATATATATATATATATATATATATATATATATATATATATATATATATATATATATATATATATATACACAGAATGTATTTGGTAAAAATATATACGTATATGTTTCTGTTGATTTCAAGAGGTTTCTTTACATTCTCTTACTATAAAACTGTTCTCTACTTCCAAACTGTAAATAGAGTAAATAAATATTTATGTCTTATCAACATCATCCTTATTGAAAAGTTTTCTTTTAATACGTCAAAGTGGAGGAGTCCATTGACTCAAATGATGGGTGGCAGAAATAAATGATATCATCATCGATTTCATTTGAATTCAGGTGATTTTCTAAACAGGAACTTACAAGGAGGCTTTCAATCTTGAGCCTTTTCTTCATTTGCTTCAACATATCCTCTTATCGAAATCAAGTCAGTAGAAGAACTATCTTAGTTGTTTTTACCTGAATAGTCATTCAAAATCGGACCAAACAACTTGGGAAAACCACTTATTATTTTTTCTTCAGTTATTATCAATCTTTGACAAGTATTTCTTTTTATCTAATTTCCTTTTCTTTTTATTGCAACTCTCTGATTTGGGGTCGACAAAACACAGCCCGTTGGCCAAATCCCACCCTTCGGCTTTTTTTTTATCCTACCCGCCGATTGCATTGAATATTGAATATTACATACAAACATCACAGAAACAAGAACATTTGAAGCAAAATTGAACAATATTTTATCCTCCACCCAAAGAATGACATAATTCACATAGATGACATAATTCACATAGATGCAAGTTCACGATGATATATATTCCTGAAATGAAAATGACAAGTTGTTTCTATGGCCTAGGATGATCATTCCTTCATTTTTATCTACCGTTGCCCGCTAAAAGTAAGAAAGAAAAAAACATTGCTAATCTGACACGCCTCTCGAAAATTTTGCCGGTCCGTCTCAGATCATCAATCTAGAATCGTTAAGAGAGCATCGACAATCGGAAAGGAAGAATTAAGAAGACTTTTTTCTGTATTTCCGGTACGCGCTGATTTTAATCTTTGTGTTCATTCCGAATCTTTTAGACAGGCTTCAAATATTCCATAATTGCTTTCAGACGACCTTTTTTTTCATTTCTTTATTGCTTTCTTGATTTTGTTGCTCAAATTGTTGCACTCCATATGGCCAATCTTTCTTTAAACATCAATTATTTCCCTGAACCTGTGGGAACAACTTAGATATCATCATTTCAATCGCACATGGGCGTCCCTTGCAACTTTTCCTTGCGGGGGGCAACAGGATATATTCGGAACATATCTTGGCGGTGTCTTTTAGTTTATTTGTTTTTTCTCTCAGAACAGGACTGGCTTAAACCTTGATGGGGCTCTAAGCAGAATTTGATTTTGGTTCCCCTCCACATCACTCTTGGGGCTCTGTGGTGGCTACAGAGACTTAAACAGCTGCTTAGTTCGCTCATACATCGGACTGGCTCTGTGTCAGTGTGATCTTCTCTTAGTAGGATTCTCTTACAGGGCTGAAGGGTTCCAGTTGCCTTGCTAGTTACCCATAACAGAAGAGAATTGAATTCATGCCTTCCCCAAAGGCATTAGTGTAAAGTGGACTTAAGCAGCCGAGGTTGATTCAGTTTTCCGTGCCGGTAACCGTTAGGCCTAGCTAAGTCTATATGTATTTTGGCAATTAAAGAAAATTATTCTATTGAAATAATTTATTGCCTCTGTGATAGACACAGCTAACGAAAACGCCTATCTGATAAACCTCAGAAGATTTAGCGGAAGCAAGGATAACTCCTAACCATTATCTTTTATTATATGAATTTAGTTTCGGTTCGTTTAAGGCTTTTTTTTCTGCTCTAAAACCCTTAAAACAAACCGTGAGACCTGGAATTTCAATATTTTGATATTCTCGAATTATACGTGCACATATCATCATCATCATCATCATCATCATCATCATCATCATCATCATCATCATCTGTTGTGAGTAGAGCTAACGGAAGCACAAACGTTTTTTTTATGAATTTAGCTTTGATTCATTTTTTTACTCTAAGACGCTTAAAAGGAGTTGAAATTTTTATATCATGTAGCTTCGACATAGAGCTTTCCAAATTTGCCAATAACAGATTACAATGATCAAGATGTGCATGAATAATTAAATGATTAGAATGAAATTAATCATTAGTTTACAATCAACATACAGTTTATTTAAAACTCTATGTTTAGGCTCCAGCATATTGAGATTCCAGTTCTCCAGATCAGTTTTTAAGGGATTTAGAGCATAAAAAAAACAAACTATTAAAAGTTAGCAGTGAGCAGTTGTCCTTGTTCCCACTAAACTTTTATTAGGAATATATTTATATAACCTATAATAACATGCAAGGGTAAATGAAACTTATATGTAAGTTACTATCATTATTGATTACATTTGCTATCTGTATATATTCCTGTGGTCTACTACTACTACAATGATTTAATTTTTAAGCTTCAGACTTTTGAAAGAGGAGTAATAAATGAATGACAGTTATAGTGAAGGGTATGTCCCTTCTGCTCCCACTTGAGCATAAGTTCCCTCTCCTATTCTTACCTTTGTTCATTACATTGCGAGTATCGGTGGAGAGGGAGAAAAGAAAAGATGAAAAATAGGACCAGAATTAAAATTTTTTCAGTGTGCTCTAGTTCCCTGTTGGCAGCGATTGACTCCTTACCTTCTTTACCCATTTTGCAAGCTTGAAACATGTTTTCTGGAATTTGAAAATTAATCAACAAGTTTTATTGGTGTGAAAAGACACAGCAGAAGTCATGAATAATAATCAGGAAGGCTATTGGTCATACATACAGTATATCAGTATAGATCCTTTGAGGAATGGTTCATGAGATTACAACGAAGATCGAGATTTCTCATTTTAATGATCTGTTTCTAAGGTTGGAGAGTTGCTTATTTCACACAAATGATACAGGTCACGGTTCAAGTCCAGATAGGATCCTGAATGCTGATTTTCAAATTGTAAGACCGGGACAACACAATTTTTTGATCCACTACCCTAACTATATTTAGCTTTTAGTCAGCATTGGTCAGGTTACTTTTTGCATATCAAGAAAATCAAAACTAAAAGCCTAATTTTGGTAAGTGTGTTTGTGTGTGTGTGTGTGTGTGTGTTTGTATAAAGGACTTTCTGAATTTTATAATCTTCTAAAGAACTAATCTCAGTTGTATACACACACACACACACACACACACACACACATGTATATGATTATTTTGCCTTGTTTATGTTCAAGAGAACACATCTAGATCCCATGAATGTAAGTATTATCAAAACTTTTGAGTTCCAGTCAGGGCTGGATTGAGTTTATTGAAGGCCTAGGGTACAGGTTAATTTTGTGCCCTCCTACCCCAAATATATATATATATATATATATATATATATATATATATATATATATATATATATATATATATATATATATAAGATACAAGAACAAAAAGAAAAGAACTGAATTAATGCTGTTTTTAGAGGCCCCCTGAATCTACCCAGGGAACCCAAGACCTGTGCCTTGCAATTGATACAGCACTAGTTGTAGAAATTTCAACCGTTCTTTTTAAATACTTTTAAATTCGATATTTGCCATTTTGTCTTATGATAAAGTCATTCATAAGGTGACATACAAACTAAATTCTTCTCTAGGCTAAATGTATCTATTAGTTGTTAGATACATCTAAAATATGAGTTCCCAAACTGAAGAAGATCTTATTTACTTTTGAGTTTCTTTTTCTTTTTTTTGATACTACCTTATCCCATGAGCCTGTTCAGAGTGCCATTTGGGCTCACACAAATGAACATAGAATGCTAGGCACTGATAATTCTACTAGTATAAGTGAAATACTTGCTAACAATATGTGGATTATACACAACGTTAATCGTAAAATAAATACTTAAAAAATTCTTCAAGTCCTTATCATAAATAACATATGAATCCAGTTTAACTTCCCAGCTATGGGTAAATATCAGGGCAATTTGAGCCCTTCAGCCGTGTAAGGCAATCCATTTTTGACATCAGGTTAGCATCCTTGCTCTGTAAAAATCCACAATTGCTGCAAACTATGGTTAGGTCTTCATCGATCGTTCAAGAAATGGAGACAAAACCCTTGCCTCATGTGTCACGCAACACTGAAGCAACCGAGACCGAGTACACCGCAAAGTACGAATTGAAAAGCCTCGGCTGAGATTTGAACTTGATTCATTAAACTTGTTTTCCATGTAGATAGTTTTGATTTGACTTTACACCTCTAAATGTCTGGAGCTGTACATTTCAATTTTGGGGCAGAGGACTTGATTCACCTGAATCTTCACACAGCTCAATTTGAACTGAATTGCCCCAAAATTGAACACTGTTTTGTCGGAATCTGCCCCTAACGCCCCATCCCCCATTCACCTATGACAGCGTAATCAAGAGAGGGCTGAATTTTCAAATGTTACACTCCTTAGTTTTCATGCAAACCTTAGATACGTAGTTCAGAAAATTAATCCATGAGAAAAGAAACACTTGGTCAAATAATTGGGGATTAATATTTCAATCATATTATTAAATAATAATGTTTGCTTAACCTGTTTAAAGTCGGTTGATGTAATGTCCTTAGTTTTCTTTTCTATATTTATACATTTTTATTAATTTCTCCTTTTGTTTTTCTCAAGACATTTCAGTCTTGTTAGTTGATTGGGTGTATTTTCTATTGAAATATTTCAGGGACATTTTTATCAGTGTCAAGTTTCTTAAAATGTCTTTAAATGGCAGATTTAGGTTATCTCAGGTACATACATATATGCATTCATATATATACACTCTTACACTCCCACACATGCACACAAACGCACACATTATATTCGTTTTTTGTCAAAATGTTTAGCGAACACTTTGTTATTCTTCTAAAAAATGTATTAAAGTGAGATATTTATGCCATTTTATATGTACTTATGAAAACACATATGCATACACACACATTTTTATTTCAAAATATTTTTATGAACATTCTCATCTTTGTTATTCTTAAAAGTGTATTAAAGAGAGATATTTAGATTATTTTAGATTCTCTGTGTAATATAATGCACTAATAATAGTATATACATATATACATATATATATATATATATATATATATATATATATGTTAATAGTGAAGGTGAGACTAAATCACTGCATATATATATATATATATATGCAGTGTTTTAGTCTCACTTTCGCTATCAACATACTACTAAATTTGAACAATTCACTGAATAGAAAAATTATCCAGTATTTGTCTAAATACTCATCACATGTGACCTCCAAAACATCTCTGAAATTGGTTAAATTTCAAAAGTTTTCTTGGGTAGGAGGTGTTTAAAGAGCCCACCCACCCTTTAGACTGGATAACTCGGCATTCATTCATTCTTTTGTTTATTACTACACCACTATATATATATATATGTATATACAAAGAGTGCATTTAGGTAGCTGTTCTTCTTTTATGCATTTTCCATTAAAAAGTATCAACATTTCTTTTCGGTTCAACCATCTTGTGAACACCTCTAATTTTTAGATGCTGTTCTTAATATTTGG
The DNA here is from genome assembly GCA_963457665.1 of Thysanoteuthis rhombus. Classification (NCBI taxonomy): domain Eukaryota; kingdom Metazoa; phylum Mollusca; class Cephalopoda; order Oegopsida; family Thysanoteuthidae; genus Thysanoteuthis; species Thysanoteuthis major. Next base: position 2,702,775 of record OY735233.1, read on the forward strand.
TTCAAAGGAGCGTATGAATTTACCAAAATTCATGTTGCGTCTGTTGTTTTGAGCAGTCCAAGTACTCTTGACCATCGCTGGTCTTTCTCAAGGTTCGTTATCAGTCCCAGTTTCAAATCTTGACAATTCATCATGCAGTGTTATCTACATTATTTCCATTTGTAATGAATTGTGGTTGTATATATGTACGTATAAATCAGTAAATATAGATATATAGATATTCATTGATATGAGTTTTATTAAAGGCCACAGAGAAAGACTTGTTTGGAATTTTTATTACTCTGTCCTGTTTCCTTATATCCACTCAGATAATGTTATGGTTCACACGACTGTCTTACATCCAGTAGGTCCTTGGTTCTCATTATGAGCAAAAAGTGGGAAACTCTTTATTGAGACAAATTTTCCTCTGGTCTCAGCAACTCATTGAGTAGATTGTAAGCTGTGTAGAGGTTTCCCTTTGGTGGACTTGCATCCTGCCTAGAGGGTTGGTCCTAAAAGCTTGTAAGAATTAAGTCCTGGTCTCAACCAGATTTGAAGCTGATGAATGTGTGGAAGTTGATCGGTGAACTGTGTACACAGTGACTGTCCATGAGTTTTTGACCCAGCACTTTTGGCAATCCATCTAGCCATTTTTTTAGCTCTTGAATCTTAGATGCTAGATTAGTTTTATTACCTCTTCGAAAAATTTAGTTTGTTGATAAATAATCTTCAGTTTGATTCTGAACTAGCAGGGATACCCAGCAATCTCGGAGAAAAAACTTTAAAGTATAACAACACAGGAAAGCAAATGATATTTTATAGAGATTTCATAAAATTACATTGGGGAGGGACACAAATTCTGATAGGCTGAGGTCAATCTTGCAGTTGTTTTACCTCCCACAGTCAAGTTTTCATGTCCTGAGACCTCTGGTATGTGAACCCATGGAGTGAAAACAGACACACTTACAGGACAATCTATTTATTAGATTCAGCTCATTTTGGTCCTTCAAAGAGAAATTCACTTCATATATGGAGCTACTTTTATTTGCTGATCAAACTCTGAGATGAAGTATTTGTTCTATTATTTCTTGGCCTGTCTTTTCTCTCATCATCATCATCATCATCATCATTATCACCAGTCTTTTAATGTCTGTCGTTGGACATAGACCTTCCCCAGGATCTGCCACACTTCTCTATCATGGGTGTCGCGGAGCCAGTACTTCCTGAATTTGTCTAGCTCGTCCCTCCATCTAATATTCTGCCGGTCTCGGTTCCGCATGCGATCTCTTGGGATCCATGTTGTGAGTTGTGATGTCCATCGGTTGTCTTTCATTCTAGCAACATGGCCTGCCCATTGCCATTTTAGTTTTTTATCACAACACTTCAGGTTGAATACTCTCTGAACTTCCCTCATGATATTTGTATCAGTTTCATGTTTATTTTTTGATGTTTTTTCTTGTTCCCTTTTTTTCATCTTAGTTTACTCATTCAATGAATATGATCTGCTTTAAACAGTAAATTATCTCATCTTATGTTGAGTGTTTCCAACTTTTTATACATTGAGTACAAGATATTTCATTGAAAATCAATATTTCAATATCTTGAAAGAAACAGAAAGAAGTCTGTTGTTTTCACACCATTTTGTAAAATTGTTATCTATTCATACAACGAATATAACCTGCTTTACATCAATATTATTCAATTTTACATACTTCATAGTGTTCCAGACAATTTATATACTGGTACATCACCAATTTTCTGGCACCTTTGGTCTGAATGCCATGTCAGATAATCCACTTTGCCTGACCAAAAGGGTACATATAATATTCATACAATAACCCATCAATTATACACATCACATCTTTTAAGCATTTGAATTGTTATAAACTTGAACTAAACAAGTATCAGAAACTGTCAACTGAAACTGTCATCAAAACTGTGAACATAGATTTCTTCAGTTTTTCGGCTGGTCTGGCTGGCTGACTGGCTATGTATGTATGTATGTATGTCTTGTACAGGCTGCCCTAATGAAGAGAGAAGGCTGAAAAATTCAACATTTACTCATTATTATGTCTAGAAAAAATGAGTCTTTTTCGTTTTTTGAAAATTCCCTCCCAAAATAGGTTTTTAGTGAGAGGTTCAATCTAAAATGTATGCTTATGTGAAACTGATCCCCTTGGCTGTATCTGCCAGAATTCAGACTTTTTCAGTGATCACCATGCAACTAAAAACAGGAGAAGTGACTTATTCATTGTTAACCTTTTTTCCTTTGTGAAAATCTTTTTGATAATCTCTAATGCGTCATGCTGCCAAAAGACGTTGGTCACATAAGAGGCCTGTTATGTGAACATTTAAGTGCAATACATCAGTATGAAGGATACAATTAATCGATCGGAATTAAACAAATCTTTTATACAAATATCGCATACATTTAAGAAGCCAATTGCATACGTCTTACACAGCTTCTCTACTGAAACTCAGCAGTTGAATTTTCACAGCACTTCTACCTTTTCTTGCATCAATAGAGACTTGTTTGAACCCTTTATAACATCAGTGACACCTGAACTTTGCTTGGAAATCATTACTAGGGGGAAATGAAAGTAAATTAGGCGAGGAATTTCATAAAATCGATGACGCAATAATAATGCAGTATAAACAATTAGGCCACACAGTGAAATTGTGTGAGAGCTGCGAGCAGTTCATGTGTACACTTGTAATTTTGTCGAGATTAAAGGGGATGCTGAAAAATTAGTGTGTCTATATCAGGTATAACGTTTAATTTGATTAATGATTTTATGTTTGTTTAGAAATAGAAAGATTGTTGTTTTCACTGTATTTATATTCAGAAATCAGAAGTCAGAAATCTGAAAATTAATTGCAATCAAAACGTAATTATACAAGGTATAATAAAAATGTATCTATGTATTATTGTGACAATCAGAAATAAAACAAAAATTAATTATACTTTCAATTTTTTTATCTTTGGAAAGTCTCAGCTTCTGTTGTCATATTCTAGAGATAATCTAATTAGTTCCCAGTGGAAATTATTGATATTATTATGAAATGATAAAAGTCTATGTTCACAATATTGTTATAAAAACTTTGAAACTGAAAGATCAAAAAAAAAATGATTTAACAATCAATGATTGAAAGTGAAATAGATAGATATTCAGTAGAACTTTTAAATTAAGATATTTGCTTAGATTTTTTTTAGAAAAAACAGATACATATATATATTATGCTGAGAGTCTCTGGTCAAAAATCCTATACGTAAAATTTAGTTTTTGGTTCTAATTGCTTTTCTTCTGTACTGAAAGGCAGAAGTTATTCATACCTAAATGTCTGTTATGTTCATAGTCTTTACTAGACCCCCATTTTAGCATATCACTGTGTATGGGGATTTCAATTTTTCCAGAAAGAAGAAGAAAATTTGGTGAATAGTAACTGTAAATTTTAGTGGGGTATGATTGCTTTTAGCTTTTTGGAACTATACATGTAATAGCATTATTCTGACAGTGATGCTTGCTTTGAATCCTGACCTCTAGCAATCCCTTTATTCATTATTTTCAATAACAATGTGTTTCTAGGGCAAATTCATTTACTATGAATTTCAATCACAAATTCATTTGCAATGCAGTTTCATTGTAAAATCATGAGTAATGCATTTATGTACCACATGCAATAATTTTATTCAGTCAGTAACACTTGCATTAATTCCTGACCATAGACTATTCCTTTATTCCTGATTTTCAATGCATTTCTATAGTGAAGTCATTTGCAGTACATTTCTATAGTAAAATCTTTTGCTACGCATATATATAGTAATCTACTATTAATTCTATATATGCTTTTAGTTTTTACTATGTCACTATATATATAATGATTACAGGGAATAAAAATTTCAATAAATCCTACTTGTGATATCATGGATTACATAAACAGCTAGGATTAAAATCATTTATAATGCATTTCTCTAGTAAAATAATGTTCAATGCAATTTTACAGTAAATTAATTTCCAATGAATTGGTGTATATGGTTTTAGCATTTCTGTTGTCATTATACATGTGATCATTAGATTGAATGAAAATTTTTGTGTATTTGTTTGATAAATTCTACTTTTGATACCATGGATTATATTATCATCTACTTACTAAATGAATGTTAAAAATCTTACACCTTTTGCTTGATGCATAAAGAGCCTGGACACACTGTTGAGTTATGTAGAATTGAATGATTAGAAATTATCAGCCAAGATGAAAATAAAGGTATTTCCCATTTGAAATCTCTTTGTAGCTTGAGGATTAATGTTGCATATTAAACTTAATAGCATTTGGTATCCTTTCTTTTCTCGTTTTGATATCAAACAAATATTTTTGACCTTTTTTACTCGTGTACAATGGGATCCACTAGACATATTCTTCCTTTCAATGATTTAAAAGTTTCATAATACAGTTTTTGAAAGAGTCTTTTTTGGGCAAAAGTACTGTCCGTTGTTTTCTCTTCTTCATGTGTTTTAAGAACTTGTTTATCAAGATGGTTCTGTAACCTTTGAAACCTTTGAAATTAGTGGTAATCAGATGCAGCAAGATCTGGAGAGAGAAAAATAGGGGGTGAAATCTTTTCCCCAAGGTCTTCATTTGTTCTGATTTGATCTTTGCTGTTTTGGGCCAATGGTGTAGTGTTTCATCATCAAACTTCACACCTTTCTATTGGTTCAAACTGCATCTTTTTGTCCTTCAAAGCAGTGTTCAAATGTTTTAACTGCTAACTATAGACCAGTTGCAAATCCAACTTATCGTTGGATTCATCTCCATTTTGGGTTGAGCTTTGGCCTCTTTGCCTCTACTGAGCCATTGTCCGTATCACTTTATACTCTTGTAAAATATTCATCTTTCATCACCAGTCTGTAATCAGACCAAAAAGGTCAGAGTGTTTTCACAAGAGTACAGAGAAGTGAAAATGTCTACTATACCTTTACGGATGACTTCTGTCAAATCATGGGGAACCCATTTTCTTATTTTAGGCACTTTTCCAAGTTGTAGCAGACAAAGGTGAGCCATTGAATGGCTTGAATTCAGTTTTTGAGCTAATTCTTCAACTGTATCAACTTTCTCTCCTTGAGTTCTGACAAAATCAGGTGATTGTTAGACTGAACTAAACAATCTGTCTATCACACATCTTAAGCTGAAGTAACCTTTCCAGAACCTTCCAAACCATCTTTGACAATTTCTGTCATTCAAGGAATCTATCCAATAAACAAATATTTCAGATTACTTTTGCTGCTTTATAGCCTTTCTAAATTCATAGAACATTTCATGTCTTATGTGTTCTGTATACACGTCCATCTTCAGGAGTGTTGAGTTGGTAATTAAATTGGTTCCACCATACTGTGATGACATTAAGTTACACCTCTAAAACTATGCAAACACATGCTATCATATATTGTTATCATTTTGGCATTTTAGAGGAGCAAAAATATCATTCAACCTATTGCTATCAGATTTTCAATATCACAATTATTGATAGCCAATATTATTATCATGTAAAGATTTTAGAATAACAAATATAACATTGAATCTATCTCTATCAAATTTCAGACGTTACCTCTGGGATGACTCGATCGCATGTACTGTTATCATTCAGGCATTTTTGAGGAGCAAAAATATTTATCTAGCGCTAGCAGATTTCAGATATCACTAATGGCATGAACTGATATTTTGCTTGTTAGTGCAGCAAATGACTAAATCTAAATTAGGGAATTGTGGAGTAGAGTCTGTGGGCAACAATAAGAAGAGCCAAAACCTTGCCTCTAGATATTGCCTTCAAATGAAGTTGGCATCAAAATAATTACAAATATTGTTTCATTTTTTTGTTTTTCTCTCCTTACCGCCAAATGTTGAAAAGTTCTATTTTAAATGTTTAATAAATCCTACCCATGATATCATGGATTACATTAATTGATAGTTTCAGATAACATTCATTCAAGAATGTAATTTAATCAATACTAATTCAAATTCAGTATTTAAGATTTTGAAATTAGTCCAAAGAGTTTTCATTATCAAATATGCATGAAAGAAGGAATAACTCATCAAAATGAAATCTAAAATGGTACGTCTCAGTCAAATGCATCCCCACCAGCATCCGTTGGTTCAGTGGTTTTCAAACTGGGGTCCGTGGATCCCTAAGAGTCCGTCAAATAATTTTGGGGATTCCACAGTAGCTAACCTAAGTTAACATTTTGAATCTTGTGGCTGGAAATCATCATTATCCGTCACACAGCTATCAATAAACGTAATTATTGTACACAGACCTGTACCATATGTCAGAATTTGAATAAATGAAATCCATTTTAAGCAAAATATAATTTCTAAAAGTCAAAAATTGCTTTTTATTGTAGTTCATTGATTAGTCTATAAACAAAATGCTAAAAATAGTTGTCTCCCAGAAAATTTCTTTTATAGAAGTTTCAAAACAACTGCATTTGGTGAGGGTGGATTGCAGCATTTTCCAAAGAGCCTGAGAGTTGGTATCCAAAGCCACTTCCCTAGAGAATTTTATGTCAATAAGGAATGAAGTTGATCACAACAAGCTGATAACTTTCCGTTATTATTTACTAGTCAATCCAGTGGAAAATCTGCAGATATATATCAGTTTCTATGTGATGATTTTTTTCTGGAAAAGAAGCTGCAGAACTTGTCTCACTGAAAGAGTCCATTGTTTCAAATAGTTGATTGGAGATATTTTATCAGCAAAATTATTACCTTGAAATGGAAAATTCTATTGTTATGGACAGAGGAATAGACAAAATCACACTGTTCATTATATAAGTAGATACTTATTAACCTTAGTTTAATACAGCATAAAGCCTAATCAGGTTGGGAGAAAATGGAAAAAGAAAGGTAATGTTATGATAATCTTGGACAAACTAGCCATAAAAATCAGCATTAAAAATCCTGGCATTTTTCCTTAACTCAAATGCTGATTATTAGCTTCAGTGGGAAACATGAAGTAGACCCTATTTATGGTTCTAATCCGTGTAGACTAATTTAGGTTCACCCAGTTCAAAACCAATTGGGATTACAAAATTATCTCATGTTAATTTTCTAACTGGTAAGTCAGCCAGAACCACTTGAAAAATGGAGAGACATATTTTGATGTAGACTATGTTGATGTTGACAGTTTTGGTTGACCGTTTCTAAAAAACACTACGTGTGTAATAACCTAATAAGAACTATGTTCATGATTGTACATTAATATATTTCTCACCTAAGTGCGAGATTTTTTCTTCCACTTATTTTCCAGACAATCATCTTAATTAATCATCGTTGCCATTTATATATCTATCTGGACTTGGCCCAACCTTAATCGTTCATGGTAGACTCTTGAAATTTTGCACACACACATTCCTCAATGAGGAGGCAAAATGATTTTCTTGTTTTTTGAAAATCCCCCACCCGAAATAGGGTTTTAGGGTGGGGGTTCAATTTACAATGTAAGTTTAAGCCATATTGGTCCCTTATTTTGTGTCCATGTTTTGTTATGCTTTTAATCTTGAATTCATGATTCAAACAATACTGGTGATATTTTCATCAAGGTAGCTTGATTTTACCACTACCGCTGCTTGATTTATACGGTAAAAAGCAGTATATATGGGTGGCGGGGATTAATAATTTCCCTTGGAATCCTTGTTTTGGTTGTTTCTTACACAGAGCTACATTTGATATACTCTTCGTCTTTCATTGGCCTCTTTCAATTTTGTCTGTTACATGTTATATAAGATATTGGTGACAATCTCCAACTGTGGTGTTCTTGAGGAGATGAAGAAGAAAAGGAAAAGAAAAGAAAGACAAGTCTGGTTAGTCACTTGATAGAAACCATGCAACCAATGTCTGTTGGCAATATGCCATGCTGGAGGATGATCAATTAAAAAATTTGCAAAATGGGTAACCAATGAATGAGTAACTTCTCTCGCCTTTCATTTGATCATTAGAAAGTTCAAATTTTCAAAAAAAAACACGTATAGATGCTGTCAGACATAAACTAGAGACCAATTTAGTATAAACTTTCTTTGCAAATTGAACATTCATCTTAAAACCTATCTATGGGTTTAATTTTCAAAAAACGAAAAAAATTTTCTAGACATGATAGGGTGAAAATATTCGAATTTTCAGCCCCGTAACTACAGCTTGTACTCACCATACATGCATACATATATATCCGGCCCAACAGACCAACTTAAAAACTGAAGAAACCCATGTTGGCAATTATGGTGGCAGTTCTGAGGGATGGTTTCTAATTCCAAATGATATCTCCGGTTTAGAGTCGGCATTGTGACTGATGAGCTCAAAAAAACATTTTCCATCTAAAATGTCATGACTGTGATTGAAAACTATTCATTTACAGTTTTCATGGTTGATGATTTAAATTTTCGCATGAAAACGTTTTGCTCACACCAGTAAGTTATGATTTCTCTATTTACATTGAATCTGCAAAATAAAATGCAATTATAGTTGTCTAACTTCTTGAATAGACGCCACGGCTGTTAAGGGCTTAAAATCCTCCCAAAATAACAAATTACGTCTTGTATTTCATAGATTCTGCAGAAAAATTACATTAGCAAAGCTTTCGTTTTTAGCATTATTCTCTATGGTGTAAGGAAAAAAAAACGACATTTCATGTGTAACAGGCTGATACGTAACCATCTCATCTGTGAGGCAGGTCAACCTCCGACTGGTATTCAAGAACCTATCATTTACGCAAAAAATTCTTAAGTTTCAGGCCGATGAGATTTCCTGAGAACTATTTTTTTTCTCTATTAACCACCCGTTAACCCAGGAGATTCTCTATCTCTGCCCACATTGCTTGGTTTTTCTACCCTTAGTCCAGACTCCGACAGAAGTGAGTGAGTGGGTGTGGCTGTTTATGTCGGCTGGCATATTCCCAAGGGCAGGATTAGAAATATCAGTACATAGCAACCAGAACCGGGAATATTCTGCCTATTTTCTTTCATCAGACACATTAAACTATTTTGCAGCCTCTTGGAATGACTCAAAACATCAAATATAATTTACTACGAGGCCAAATAAAGAAATCAACGTATGCTCTGCTTGTCTAGTGCAATATTTAGGGCAAATTAATGCTAACTTGTGATATCATAGGTAGGATTCATTAAATCCCATTATCAATGAGTTGAATGACCGTAACCATCAAAGATGGTGAGGTATTCTATTCTTATAAATATGTGCAGGTGTTTGTTCATGTGTTTGTGCATTCAAGTGCTCCTACCCATACTGTTTTGTCTACAGACTTCAAAACTGGTACCAGTAATCCACTAGACCCCCTCTAAAAAAGTATTTTGATTTTGGGGAAAAAGAAATTCTTGACCTTTTGGGCCTTATTCTGTTGGACTTTTTAATAACATCTAGATTCTCAAGAATCGAGATATTTCCAGATTTTTTCACACTACTTTAGATATTTTTCAGTGCAAAATGTCAGTGTTGTTATAAATAGAATTCAACCTGGCTATATTTATTTATTCAATTGAATTTTTCTCCATCACTTCAAATTTTGACGCTATGGCTAATAATTATTGACTTTGATGGGGAATCTTATTATTGATTATTGTCAAACATCAAAACTAGAATTGACTTTATTTTTCCGGAACAATCCTTACAAAAATGAGGGGTGTAAACCGAAACGTAAAAATCTCACTCCTCTGTCATAATTGGAACTTACGACCAGCTGATCGTCAAGAGATTGTTTTACTGAATCAATTTGATAAGTCTTAGATATTTACTAAAATGTATCATACAAATATGCACGGGCTTATTTCTCTCTAATGTATAAATCAATTTATACGAGAATTTATAGATCTTCATTATTTTCTATACAAAAACATGTACATTATTATTTTTTTCTTTATATATACAATACAAAAGTTGCAGTAATCATATCCAGTTGGAAAAGAATTAGGAGTGGAGTTTATTTCACAATAGGAATGCATTGAATTTTATTTTACTATAGAAATGTATTGGATTTCATTTTGCTATAGAAATGCACTGGATTTTACTTTACTACAGAAATGCATAGCAAATGATTTATCTACAGAAATGCTTTGCAAATGATTTCAACACCAACTATTTCTTTAACTAGTGATATCATAGGTGGGATTTACAATTTTAAAACCTTTTGGAATGACTCAAAGCTCCAAATATGAATTACTACGAGGCCTAATAAGGAAATCAACGTATACTTTGCCTACTTAGTGCAATATCAAGTGTAAATTAATGCTAACCTGTGATATCATGGATAGGTACTTATCCAATAAAGCATGAAAACACATTTTTATCTTAATAGAATTATAATCATTATTTCTACGCAAAAAAAGGGATGTGTTTAATAATTGAGTCTCAGTAAATCAATTGGTAGAGCAGGTTGGCGTAAACCATGTTTCCTCCATAAGGGATGGGGTTTTTCTAATCCCACGACTAGGGTTTATTAATTCCGATCAACACCGTTAGCTGACTGCCGAAGGGTAATCAGTCTGAGAAGTAGTTGCAATAAAAAACAAGTGCTAAATCAAGATGAAGGCAAAGAGTAGTCATACAATTTTTTTTTTTTTGGTTGAAATGCTGGGCAAATGATTTAACTATAGATTTGCATTGCAAATGATTTTATTATACATTTGCATTGCAAATGACATTTCTCTAGAAATACATTAAATATTATTTCACTATACAAATGCATTGCAAAGGATTTCACTATAGAATTACATTGCAAATAATTTCACCAAAGAAATATGTTGCAAATTATTTTATAGTAGAAATGCATTTTAATTGATTCTACTATAGAAATGAGATATCATCGGTAGAATTTTTGAAATCTGTCAAAACTTTTACTCACACTAATAATCAAATATATAGTGATACTTTAAATGCTAAAAGCATACATAGAAATGCATTGAAAATGATTCATCTATCAAGATGCATTACAATAGAAATCCATTGCAAATGATTTTACTAGTTAACTACCAAGGAAAAGATTTTAATTCTAGTGTTTTTCATAACCTATGAAATCACAGTATGGCTTTATGAAAACAAATACATCAAAACTTTTGTCTGTTTTAATAATTGGAAACATAGTGACACAGAAAATATTAAAAGCATGTATGAAAAATTAGAGGTATATGTAGAGGTTTAGAAAGGGTATATTTTGGTACCCCCTCATAGAAGAATTTGTAATAGCCAGCTCTTAATGAATAAAAGTACTATTATTATTCAAATCACTTTGAGAAGTGTCATCATTCCTAGAGTTGCTTACTCTACTGCAACCAATTTATGTAGGAAAGAGATTCCTCTTTTTTTCTCACAGATAGTACTCTTGAATAAGGCTGTAGAATGAATTAAATTAAACATTGTGGAACAATTCTTGGAATGATAATGATTCTCCTCAAAATTAAAATCTCTGCTGACCAAATGCATAAATGTAGTAAGAGGCAGCTTAGGGCCCCATGGCCTGCAGAGAGTACCAGAAAGCAGAATGGAAATGTCCCACAAGAGCATTTGGATATTCTTTGGGAGCCTCCAATATCAAATTCTGCTTAAAGCCCCAAATGGCATCTTCCATATGGATAGTGTCCAGTCAGGTAGTGTTATGGCTAGCACGTCTGCCTCATATACAAAAGGTCCTGGGTTTGATTCCTGGTATGAACAAAGAATCTGGAAAACTATTCATTAAAAAAATTTCCCCTGAGCACTCAGCAGCTAATTGAGTACAGGCTAAGCTGTGTGATTAGGATGGAGGTATCTGTTTGGTAGACTTACATCCTGCCAAGGGGGAGCAAAAACCTGTAGGTTTGAAGTACTGTTCTTGGCCAGACTTGGGACTTGCAAGGATCACTAAGCTGATACATGCAGCCGAAACTGAGGCTTCGTCATCAGCCGTCATACTCCATTGAAGGTGCTGTCTCTTGAGGGACGTGACGCATTACCTTATATGGATTGTACACCTGAATGAGGCTGTAATAGAATGGATCAGCTGAGACATTGCAGTAATAACGGAAACAAAACAAATTATGAATTCAATAGTCTGAACAACTCGTGGAATGATGATGACTCTACCCAACATTATAGAAGGGTAAAGTCTTAATTAATTTTTTCAGATTCTATTAATGAATTGTTCAATACAGAATATTTTCAACTGAATTATTGTGATTATGATGACGAATCTACCTTTCTCATCATCATAGGTGTATGACTTTCCATACACACATCCTTATCCTATTTCACTGAGGAAAAGATGTTTACAAAACTTGAGTTGATTTGAGATTCTAAGAAAAAGTATTTTCATTATTAGATATGATTTCGATTTTTGTCTTACTTCAGTCCAACAACAAGAAGCACAAGATCAATCCTCAGCTAATTTAGGGCAGTAAAATCTTCACTCTTTGTTTATACTGCCACGTCAATCCAAAAAGGATACATAAAAATAACATTTTTCTACTGTGATTTGAAGTCACAACCAAGTAATTGCAAGGCAGCTCTCTTCCTTATTTAGCCAAACTGACAACTCTTGAGTATGTAAGAATTTATTTATTATATATGCAAAAGTTTCAGTAATCATCTTCATTTGGAATAGAAGTAGGAGTAGAGTTCGACCCTGCAACAGGTAGGCTTGTTTTGATTAGCTTTTATTTGGAGAGGAGATGGGTGCCGCCAGTTAGCATTCATTGCTCCAAGCATGTTTCTCTAATGATCTACTATGTTATATGCCTCAGTATAATACAAATGGTTTACATAGGTTTTTGAAGACTGCCTCTCACTGCAATTCATTGAAGACCTATAATATAGATGAATTATGGAATAGTGCAACACACTCTACTGAGCCCCATGTCTCACCTTTTGGCTTTAAACAGCACTATGTAAAGAATGTGAGCAAATGAGTAAAGCTACTATCTGCAGCAGCCATTACATGCTGCTTGCTTGGTCAGTTGCTGACTTGTTATTTAAATTCACTCTATATTCAGACAGCATAAAGTTGGCCTTAAGCATATGCTAATTGCCAGCATACTTCCAGATCAGATATTCAATAATAGCAGTTTTTCCACAATTCTAAATATTCGTGTTAACATGACAGGTACTAATCAACAAATAAACAAACAAAAAAAGTGATAATGGCTTCCATGTAACAAGATTTTTATGAATTAGTAGAATGGTTGTTAAATTCATTGTATACTGTTAAGTAAAATCATTTGGGGAAATATCATACACACACACACATACACATGTAGGTATGTGTACTTACATGTGTGTATCAGTATGTATGTATATATGTACATGTATACGTATGTATGTTTCCAACAGTTAATAAAACGTTTAAAAAATTCCCTATACACTATTAAATAAAACCATTTACAAAACCTTGAATACACGCACATACATACATATACAAACACATGTGTGTGTTTATGAATATATATATATATATATATATATATATATATATATATATATATATACATGTGTGTGTGTGTGTATATATATATATATATATATATATATATATATATATATTAATTGAGTGATTGATTGAGCAGTTTGTACTATGTTTATTAAATCTTCCGTATGCTGTTGAAAGCCTGACTAAATAATCTTGGTTCATGAATGTGATTTTAGACTGCGCAAAAAAGTGAATCAGGTCACTCGTTCTCACAATGGAATTACAAAGACTGAGCACAGGATGTTGATTTGCTGGCTCTCCCTTCCAAAGGGTTAAGTTGACTGAGTTTGAATTGAATAATTATAATAAAAAAATAATACGTAAATGGTTGGTCACTCAATAGAAACCGTCACTTGACCTATGTCTTTTGGCAGCATGCCGTGTTCGGGATGATCAATTAAAAAAAATCGGAAAATAGGTGATCAATGAGCATCTTATTTCTCTCACATTTTGTTGAGCAGTGATCTTTAAAAAAAAGTCTGCATTACAAAAAAAAACAATCATGAATGCTGCATGATACAAACTATGGGACCAATTTATCACTTGAACACCCACTAAAAACTGGGGGGGGTGATTTAAAAAAGAAATGAGAAAAGAACATATTTTTATAAGCATAATAAGGAATGAATGTTTTAGTTTTTAGTTCACATCACTCCATTGGTTCATAGTCAGATAGACGGATAAATCAAAATTAAACCTAAAGAAACCTATGTTGACAGTTCGAATGGTAGTTATGGCTGTCGGTTTTTAATATCAAATGGTTTGGGCTTCTGCCGATAGTGTAATGGTTAGTGGTATAGTTTCCGTAAGTCAGTACTGCTACTACATGTTGCCTTGTGCGATCCTAAGCTGAGCTTAGTAATTATCAATACATCAAATGATTTTAATTAATGTCCATATCAGGATGAAGTTGTTAGAATTAATTGAACAAATTCTGTACTAATCATGCTATATAACTATCATTAAGAGCTTTGGTCCATTTTTTCTTGATACTTTTTATCCTAACATTCAGGGTTGGCATAAAACTAGAAATTAAATGAGAGCAAGGTTGTTCTGACCCAGGGTGTTGTAATAAAAACGCAACAATAATAAGATGGAGTAAAACTAGTTATACATAAAAGTAATAATGAAGAGAGTATTGACCCAGAGCATTGTGTTGCAAAGCAACAATAACACTGAGAAATGTGATTCTTGTCTGTGGGTAATAAGTGTTATTTTCTGATTGCTGATGTGTAAAAAGGATAGAAAATAGCAATTATTTCATTTAAACTTTGCCGTTGTGGCTAGAATTGCAATAAGAAGTTGTTTTGTTTGTTCGTTTTTTTAAATTTTATATGATTAAAAATTTCCAATTGGAAATTAGTAAATCTCAAATTCTCACGGTTCCAGTCGCACAAGCAAAATTTGAAGGGTTTGATTGACATTTTCTATACATTTTAGATGTAATGAATAAGAATATAATACTTATTACCTAAGGAAAGAAAAAACTTTTTTTTTCAAGCTTCACAGTGTAATAAGATGGACTGAAACAAGTAATAGAATCTCATATCCACCAGACTATAAGACAAATGGATTACAAAGACATTTGGAGGACTAGCGCTCATTACTATTCATCAAAGCCCCATAACTGTCCGTATTGAGCTTTGGTAGATAGACTCCAGGCCATAGATCCTGCACAATTGTCACAATGTGTTATTTACATTGTTTTAAATAAATCAAATATCCATCTTATATACCTGCATATACGGTGATCATTACAATGAAGTGTGTATCCATCCAGAATGTAAGAATTAGATGGAATAGAATTAATAATTTGCACCTCAATTTGTATCTCAATAAAGACAATATTAGGTGATTGAGGTCAACCTAAGGAGTTCTACTGTGGTTGTCCAAGATCTTTTCTGAGATTCGGTTTGAGTATGTTTATGTTTGGAGAAGAGATTGAATCATTAATATTAGTAATAATAAAGAATGTATTGACCCAGAGTGTCATGATAAAGGGCAACAATAATAAATGAAACTAGCAATAAATTGATAATAGTTTAAATGTATTTACTAAGATGTGTTTCTTATCATATATATACTAGCATAGTACCCATAAAAAATGACTGGATTATGTATATATAAATTGGCACTTCTACCTAGGATCAGAGTGTTGCTCCCTGATCCTTTGTCTCGGATCAGAAATAAGTATCTGCGTGCTCTGCCTAGGATCAAAGTGTCACTCCCAGGCTCTTCTGTCTATGATAAATGTGGTATCTTCTCACTCACTAAAATGTGTTATGCACAAAAATATACGTATGTATATGGTAATAAATTGCGTCTTATAAAAGTGAACATTCAATTGTCAATTTAGACAGAACTGATGAGTAAAAACAAACAATTTGAATTGTTAGAAAAGCAATATTTAAAGAGAAAGTGCTTTGAGATTTCTTCTGAACATCTTTGAAATCTCCAGGAAAGACTCACAGTGTCCTAGATTGTCACTTGTAGCTACCATAAATATCTGTGTTGAATGCACGCAGGTACTTAAAGCTTGACTACAGAAGGTGACATTGCCTCTTCAACATACTTTATGGAATGGCTAGGCTTATTTTTATCATTAATAAAACTATAAAAATTGTATCCTATCTTAAAGAATTAAAAGCTATTTGTATCACGCACCGTTTTTTTTGTCCGAGTGTCCTTAACCTAAAAACAGAATGTAGGTTATTACTTATAAAAAATAAGTAAATAAATGGAAGAGAATGGTGGGAAAAGTGGATATTGATGGCTGACATAAGCTGGAAATCATTTTTTTGAATGAGGTCATGAGACTTTCAGAATGGGAAAGATAAATGAAAGTTATTTACACATAAAAAACGAACTTGAAAGCACTCAGAAAGTACATGCTATTGTCACTGAAACTGAATGAAAATCAATACATATATTCTTACGATGTAGGGGAGGTAACGTTAAAAATTCATGATTTTGCACTAGAATTTAATCAATCTTTCCTCAACCTACAATCATCCTTCCACAAAATGTCATTTAAATTTATTGAGAAATTTTGGAGTTATTGTGCGGACAGAGAGACAGACGGTCTGACAGACTAACAGAAAAACATGAGAGAATAAGTATACCTGTTTCAACTTTACTGATAGAGGTAAATAAAAACTTGGTCTGAAGGAATCTCAAGCAGTTTTGCTTCTCAGAACTGGTAACTGATTGTCTATCTTTGAAGATAATTATTACTTATGTACTGAAGTGATTTCTTTTTTTGATATAAGTCAACCATAAGTATAACATAAGATCAAATTAAAGTAAATTGGATGAGTCAAATATAAGTCAAGCCCAAAACCATAATCATGGCATTTGATGATTTCGCCTACATGAGAATAAATAAACCAAAAACAGACTCACAAGTTGGATATGTAATCTTTATTTAATACTGATTAAATATGAAAAAAATGTTAACTTGTAGATGTAATCTTTATTTCTTTAAAAAGTAGCCAGAAAAAAAAAGTAGAAAAAAAAAAGACATTCATCTAATACAAAAGATTCGTCTTTTCTTATAAGTCAAGGTGTTAATTCTAATTACTTTTTTCAGGAAAAAAAACTCAACTTATGTTAAAAAATATACGGTATTGAATTCCTCATAAATGTTTCTGACTGAAACCAAATCATTTTATATGAGAACATAATTCCTTGGCATCCGGACATCTATATGTGTTTAAGTGTCAAGAATAATTTACATAAAAGAATTTTGGCTGGGGTTACCATAGGGAGATATTTTCTCACATATGTCCTATATTTGAAATCTCCATCCTAGAGGGACTTTTAAAATTCTTCAAAAGTCCGGAATTCTAGTCCATCGTTTTCTCCATTGGGAAAAATCATGAAAGTGTGATGAGGAAAGAGAAAGGAGAAAAATAGTGAAAGGGATGATCAATGAATAAATTATTCCTCTCATTTTTTGTTGGACTGTGATCACTAAAAAATCTGAATTTTTAAAAAAACAAGCATAAATACTTACAAATTGAACCACCCCCATAAAAACGTATTTGGGGGATGGGAATTTTTCAAAAAGACAAAAAAATATTTTTCCTAGCCTTAATAAAGAGTAAATGTTGAAATTTTCAAACCTACAGCTCTACTGGTGCAGCCTGTATGCATGATACATACAGCCAGTCAGACCAACTAAAAAACTAAAGAAACCTATTTTGACAGTTTGGTTGACAGTCTTGGTTGACAGTTTTGAATTTCTACTTTAAATATAATATATCTTGAAAGAAGAAATTCATAATTTTATTCATTAGTATATTGGATTTTTATGTCTCCATAATCCAGAGATGCTTTTTAACATTTACTTTTCATTATCTAAATGTTGAAGTTCTCTCAGCAGAATATTGAGGGATAAATATATGAATGTTGTTCCTTCAGAGATAACTTCTATTTCTCTTAACATTCCTTGTCTATGACTTTGTATCTTCAAACAGATTTTCCCAAGGGTCCCAATGTTTTGTCTATGATATTATGCTTAGCTTTATGATTTTCTTATACTCAAGTCTTTTTTTTTTAAAATACTGCATCTCTTTTTGCAACCATCTGGTTTTTTTCACTGATCCCACTTTGTAATATTTTTATTCAGAACATGTGCTTTGATGACAAAAGCTTCGTCAAACAAGCATCTGAATAGACATAGTTCTTATTCAAAACCCTTGGGAACAGACAGGTTTTAGAACAGGGATACGGGAAGGGTTCTCAGCATTTAGTAGCTAAGACAATGTTCTGGAGGCAAAGATAGTGCCCAGAGGCAGATAGCGGGAAGGCTTGATTATTGATTAAGAGGCATTTCTGGCCAGAGGAAATTAGGCCACCCTTCATACCTGCCCCCTCTGACCCCCCCTTTAGCTGTGCCCTCATTTTGTAATAAGAATTATTTTAGATTTCAGAATGGAAGTATATGTATACTATTTATCCTGGAATTAGCCTGGACAAAAACCTATGATCGATGCAATGTTTTCATATGTTTCATTAGGATTTGGTCATCACTGTCAGCGTCACTGTGAAACTTCTATAGCTTATCTTCCTTCAAGTCATATACGTTAGGGTTTCCGACATAAAAATGTTCAGTAATATATCATATAGATAAACCGCGATTGAACTTCTGTAGCAATTCTACTTTCCGATGTATGAATAGTAACGGACGTTTCCTATTCTGCTGCTTACAGCGGTATCTGAAGCTCTCTTTGACATCTCAAGTCTCAAAGTTACAAAATCATAAAAGCAATAAAAAATAAAATATCAGCTGGTAACAAAGGCACGTATGACTGGTTAGAGTGCCAAGACGCAACTGACTCATCGGTGAGTTAAGCATTGGGTCAGATTTTGGTACTAAGCTCAAACTTTAATGTATAGACAAACACCATCAAAAAAAACTTCCCAAGAATTTCCGATCAGAGATAGTATACTTGTATTATATATTTTGACTCGTATCTCTTTCTTTTCATTCCTTGATCATTAGTAAGTTACGTGGATATAAAATAAAGAGTAAGCCTTTAGCAGGATTTGAACTTCCCGGGCAACTCTCTTACCAATTAGGTCACAAAGACCAACTAGTTTAAACCTTTATTTTTGATTTTTCCCAAATACCTTGAACAATGCTATCTTTTTTGTTTTATATACACTATTAGTGATGATATTATTTGATTTTTTTAAATGAATCATTGTCTATCAATATAATTTTTCTTTTTTTATTTATATTTCTTTCGTTTTTAATAAGCTATTTCTTTATTTCCAACTCATACTGTTGACTAACAATCATAGAATGACAATCTGGAATTTGCAGCAAAAAGCAACTGAAATCAAAATTAAAGAAAAACTAGTCGAAAATTGATAATCATTGAGTTATTGAAAAAAAAAGAGACAGATCAATTCATTCAATATTCATCAAGTGACGTACGTAACCATTACATTCAGAATGCATCAAGAAATCAATTTTTGTTCCTGGGTTATAAGTTTTATTTTATTTTAGAGATTATCTTTACAAGTCAGTAACCGTATAGATAATGCCAGTTATTCTCTTCAAATTTTGCTTTTGTGACCAGGACAGTGATAATTTGAAATCTGCTTACATTCAATTAGACAACAGGCAAATTTGCTCATTTTTAATCATATTAAGAAACATGATTACGTATGAATGTCACTATTCTGGCCAAAAAGCAAAGTTCAAAGGCAGTAATAGCTGTTTTCTATGCCTTTACATGTAGGCAATCAGAAAATAACTAACCAGGAATAAAACGTCTCATTGCACAGTGTTATCAATACCTTTGATTTATTATTTAAAACTATCTTATGCATAGCTAATGACATATGTTAAAAATGTATATGTATTATAATCTAAAAGTAATTATTAGTATTCTGCAGTGTACAGGGAGATAATTTTCCAAATATTTGTTTATTTGAGTGAACATACCGAGATACTTTATTTTATTCAGTCTCCTTTCGGTCACCTTGGGAAAATAATACCTTGTCACTCATAAAATTAGTGTTTTTTATAAACTTTGTGTACTTATGCAGAGAAAGTATTAGAGATCAAACGTATCACAACTTTATCAAATAAATAGTTTTTATAAAGATAGTCGGGATCTATGAAAATGAAGTTTGGAAATTTATCAGCCATAGGAACAAATATCTATAACTCGCATAAATGAATCAGTGTTGGCCACACTTGTACAAGAATTAATCATCTAAAAATATATTGAAAATTATTTGAAAAAATACCATCATTAGATTTGGGCATTGTTGGGCCAAAAGACCTTAGGTACCCTAAAAAGTATTATTTGGGAAAAGCAAAGAAGCATTTTTAAATGGTTCCTAGTGGTGTACTCAAGCAAACTTTCAAGGTTGTAGGCTTAAAAGTGTGACCAGAAACATCCAGAGACACACACAGACAGACACATAGACAAGCTTAGAGAGAAAAATAGTGTACTAGGTTGGTTGGATGGGCCATTCGTGGGGCTACGGTTATTCAAAATATGTCATGCATCAATAGAATTTCTGCAGAACCCCCAACAACCTCTGGTAGAACCCAAGTATTCCATAGAACCTTGATCAAGAAAGGGTTGAGAAAAGCAGTCAAATTTCTAGTGTTAAAGCTTTGTTGAAAACGTCACTGCTTACAGCCTGCTGTTTTTACAACAATAGCAAATTAGAACTTTTATCATGAGAAAAAAATTTTTTTTCCAAGCTGCTGCCACCCTGAAATCGATTGAGATTGAATTTTCTTTTTAACTGATAAGTGGAGCATAGCACAGAGTTTTTGTCAAAAGTTGAGGGCAATCTAATCTGTGATTGTGATAGGAATAGATCCAATTAATTGTGATTGATGAGTGGCAATGGTTGAAAAGCTATTTATTTAATGTTCTAATTTTACCTCAATCAACCAAGTTTGACAGAGGTTATGTATCCAACTATGTTTGCTCGTCTGTTGATTTTTTTGTTCGTCCACATGATACCTCCAGAAGTCCTGAATGATTTTCAATAACATTTTATGGAAGGGTTGGCCATACACCAAGGAATGATTTTTCAAATCTAGGGGTGGATCCAAGAATTTTTTTCGAATTTTGTTGACATTGTAAAATAGAATAATTTTTCATCATTTTGGATATAGTAATAACAGAGTTAATCAGTCTAAGGGGAAATAATCAAGTGCTGAAATGAATCAAGGTTCAGAGGGATGTCTCTGACAAATAATTATTACAAGCTCTTTTCATACTTTGTGATCTGTAATCTGATTGTTCAGTTTTTGATATCAATGGCATTGGTGGACATATACTCTCTCTGAATGCTTTCTACTTTTTCTGAGTTTTAACAATACTTGAGCTCTCTAAATACTCTAACATCTGATCTGAGAATTGTAAGGCTCAAACTAAATCAAAGATAATAAGATTTAAGGCATTCATTATTGTACAAAAAAGTTTTGGAGTTGTTTTTAGATAATTTCAAAGACTATTCAAAGGAGTGTTGATATTTTAAGAACTTGACATGAATTTGTCATGAGCAATTTCAGTTACATCCATACATAGATTTTCTTTGTAAGCAGATATAGTATATATATAGTATATATATATCCTGGCTCACAAACCACGTGTGACTCTTTGAAATTTCAAATACAGCTCATGGAGAGATATTGGCTGAGCTCCCTTTTTCATTGCAATTCATATAAAAAGTAAACAAGAAAATTTCAAGCTTCATAATTATTTATTGAGTATTAATTGCACCCAAAGTGGATTAAAATGCTAGTTTAATGTTCATAGTTGGTAAAAAATATTTAATTAAATGAAATCCTAGAATAAGATAAAATATTGTTAATCCAATCATCAGACAAGATATCAAAAATATTTGGTTCTAAAATGTAGTTATGATGACTGGAACCAATTACATTGTTCAAAAAATTTCATATATGAATATTATTGCATTCATATAATTGTTAATATTAACTTGCTGACAAATTGTGTATGTAACAAAAAAATGTGTGCATAAAATTTGTTAATGTCTTGCGACTGAAACATCTCAAGTTTATCACATACAACTCTTATTTAAGCAAGTTCAGCCATGATTGGTATGTAGGATTTCTTTGCATTGTTCAATTTTAGATTATGTACTGCAACAGTGAATTGATCAAAAGAGCACAGTCATTGGTGTAATATAACCAGGTACACGTAATCGACATCTTGTTCGTGATTGATCGTTTAAATATATTTTGTATAAAATGCAGACTAATTGAATGCAGTTCTCTGGAATATCAAAAGTAAACATAATTCATGATTCAGTCGATTATTATTGACTAATTCTATGGACAATCACTTGATATTCAAGGGAATTAATCAAATATTGTTGACAAAGAAATTGTCATTGATTTCCATACAAAATACAAAGGCAACATAAAGAGGGAGGAGACTACAATTCATCAGCAGTAGTTTCAGTTATGTCCTTACATAAGCTCCTTTAATAATAGGATTTTTGAATGTACTGTGAAAAGGATTTACAGTTTAATAATTTTGAGAAATATTTTAAAGAGTATTTATCTTTCGTTTGTGCGTGACTGCATTCATGCTTGTTTCTTTGAAAATTCGGACTTTTTTTAGAGTTCATTGCCAGACAAAATGTAAGAGAGGAAACATTCATCGCTCACCATTTTTTTCCAATTTTTCAATTGATCACCCCCAAAACAGCATACTGCCAAAAGATATTAGTCATTTCTCTATTGAATGACTAACCAGACTTTGAATTAACATTTCTCTCAGCTTAATTTTGGTTGTTTTTTATTTCAACATCCAAACTTCTGCTTACTAATGACCGTAGAATGACCGTCTGAGAGTTACAATACAAAGAAACAGAACTAATTGATTTTTATCCATGAAATGTCATCTTTTTCTCCATGCCTCATAGAGAATAATGCTAAAAGTGAAAGATTTACTAATGTAATGGCATTTTTTTTGTAAATTCAATTTAAATAGTGATTTATCTCATTATTATTGGAGGTTTTTAAGCCATTAACAATAATCGTGTCAACCCAAGAAGTCAGATCTATCTTAAAGTACGATTTCAAATTAGGACATAATGTTGTTCAAGCTACTGATAATGTCAACAAGGCATTTGGAGTGAACACTACTACAGTGGGAACTCTTTAGTGTTGGTTCAAATAGAAATGGATTCCAATAAAAAAAAATGTTGATTGAGGCTCAAGCCTGTTCTTAATGATTGAAGGATTATGAACAGCTGTGGCCAGCAACCTATGAACAATGGTTTGAGCAGTTTCTGGAGACTTTTGATCGTCAACAGTGACTATATCATATCATTTCAGGGCAATAGGAAAGGTTAGAATGTTGGGAGAACGTGTTTCATGATAGTACCCCTCCTCTTAGATTACAATGTCTAAGCTTAGAGAATTTGGATAAGAAATCTTGCAACCTCCTCTGTATCTACCTGACATTTCTCAAACAGATTATCATCTTTTCAAGCTTTTTGGACTTCATATCGGTAATAAAAAGTTCAGTGATAGGGAAGCAATAATTCGTGTTTTTACTGAATTTGTGACCAGATTATTTTAGAGAGAGCCCATATTATCATTAGAGGCAGTGGCATTCCTAGGGTTGATATCATCCGAGATGGTAACTCAGGGTATCACCCCCCAGTGTTGTCAACTTAGAAATTTTTTGTGCTAAATTGAACTGAAAAAAATCTAAAAAAACAAAACTTACCAACCCACCCCATCAGTTCACCAGAGGATCATGGGAAAAAGGTTATTTCTTCTGATGTGTTGTATTTTGATTTAATATTTATAGGTTTTGGTTGTTTCCATCATGGTTTATCTCATTATTCAAAAAACAACCTTTGAGACGTAACAATCAAATAAGATAATAGAAATATTTGTCACAAACTAATAATAATAAAAAGTTACTCAATTTTTTCTCCAGAGGAGCATCCCTCTCTTAGTTTCCTTCATGCTAGTATTTTGGCCAGGGTACTCTCCTGCCTTCAATTAATCCAATTTATTGATCTATTATATTAGATGAAGTATTGTAAAACATTGTTTTTAATTTTTTCACTTCTGTTTATCTCCATTTCAATTTTTATTGCAACTAAACTCAGGCCTGTTCCCCTGTGACAGCTCTGAATAAAGAATGAGTTTGCAGTGAGAATTGAACACGCAACCCTCTGCATGGGTTGGAGGCTCAATTAATGCCCTTCCACTGAGCTATAGGAACTAATGGCAAATGCAAGTCCAAATCGAACCCTTAAACTCATTGTATATCCTGATCTTTTCTCTGCCTTGTTTGTTATTAACAGGTGTTTCAGTATTAGTAATCCAATATATTTATTTGATTAGATGAATTGTAAATCGATGAAAAAATTGAGATGAAGGTAGCAAAAAAATTAATAATAATGATAGAGATGCTGGCCTGAAGGAAAATTCATGGAATAACAACAGTATCTTGAAACATTATTGATTTTTGACTAGAAACTTTTTGTCTTAATTTTAGTTGCTTTTCAGCTAATCTACTCAGACTGTCAGTCTATTGCACATATGGGCAACCATTGGGCCCCCCCGGGCCGAATCTGGCAGCATTTTTTGTGGCTCATGGCCAATCGAGGCATTTATTTAAATCTTATATAATTTTTCACTGAAAGTCAATTCTATATTTTAAATTGTAAAATTACTCTTGCTTTGGCTTCATAAATCAATTATATTATAATTGTAATTCATATATTTGTCTAAAATAGAAATTAAATACGCTTCCTGTAATATGATTGACATTTTTTTAATGAAGGTGAGGCCCGAATAAAGATGAAAAATATTTTATATTGCTAGTTATATCAAAAAAGTTGACTTGCCCGGTCTATAGCTATAAGTAAACAGTACTGATTGAACCTAAAGAATAAGCTCTTGGTGAGACTCAAACTTTCATCCCTTTTATCATGGGACGCATATCTACGCTCAGCAAATGCTTTCTTGATTTTTTATTGCTGGCAGATGCTCAAATCTAACCATCAAACTTATCCTTCATTTTGCCTCAATTGCTTGGTTCCATATTTGTTATTGTTTCTATGTACACTAATTATTTTGGTATTTGTAACATTTATTTATTACATTTATTATAAACAACCCCCACCTCCACCACCAGCAAACAACTATTTAAGGAAGGAATTTTCAAAAAACAAAAAAAATGTTTTTTGTAGATAAATTAAGAGTAAATGTCTAAATTTGTATTTATAATAAGGAGTAGATATCTAAATTTTCAGCCCTCTAGCTTCACCGGTGTGGCTTGTAGATGGAATAGCCAGCCAGCCAGACCAAATTGAAAACTGAAGAAACCTTTGTTGACAGTTTTTGTTGACAGGTTATAATGATATTACGACAAACTCTTGTTCCTGAAATTCAAACAGATCTTGGAACCAATTATGATGCTCTCTCTAAATATATTTTCGGGTTTTGTTGACTGAATTTACTTTGGGGGGATGCAACAAATACAGCCTGCAAATAAAGCCTGATACCATAATTATTTGTGTATAATACACCCTCATGTATAACATACACCCTAGTTACAGTCTGTGAAGTTCTGGAAATCTCTTGTATATAATATGCATTGATTTTTTTGAATTTGTAGCGGCTAAATTTAATCTTGGTTCAACTTTTTTTGTTGACTAAAAATAAGATTTATTATATCTTAAATTGTTAAACTTATTTATGGTCAAACCGTGTTGGATACACTGGTTCTCATAAGATCGGCAGAGATTAGAGATGTTGAACTTGGTCATTTTCCAGGTGGTTGTCATATGCAGCAACAGGATTGTTCTGCGGTTATCTCAGCCTATGCCCTGCCGCTGAATAATAAAATGTGTTGCTAAACTAGGACCAGACTGTGCACCAGGTCCTTTCTCACACAATCACAGCTCCATGAAGGACGCATGACAGTGTGCTCCCCATGGAGCTGACATATCTGTTCAAAGTGGCCGCAATCATCATCATCGTCTAAAATCAATTTTGTCCTTTTTTTTTTATTATTACTTTTTTTCCTAACTTTTTCATTTGTGGAAAATTTTTTTTGTAATTTAAACAATCAAAAAAAGAAGCGACATGAACTTGGAATTTTAATCATAATGCAACAAATCAAATTTTGTCGTAGGTCTTATCAAGTTTTATTCTTCCAAATCTTCCACTGTTTGTAATGACTGATCAATATTACACCTCATTATGAAATAGCTTCTTATATGCTAACAATACAACTTAATTGGTGACCTTTAATCAAACCATTTGTCAAGATATAAATTTGAATGTTTTGTCTCTAACTACGAAAAGAGTCATTAACAAACCAATTTTGTTCGCAAAATGTAATCTCTTTTTCACATCTTTGATCTTGAAACGTTTTGGCCGATTCATTCTACGGATATTACAGAAGGCCATAGAATGAATTGACCAAAACGTGTCAACATTGAAGATGGCAAGAAAGGATTAGATTGTGTGACCAAAAGTTGGTATGAATTTGAATGTGTGTTATAACTTGCATCCATGTAAATCACTTATGAATGAATAAAAAGTAAAAACAATCCTGAGATTTGTGTTGAGTCAGACTTTTTAAGAAAAATTTAACTGCATCATTATTGTTGGGATAAAAGGCAACAATTACAAGATGAAGAAAAACTAGCAATAAAATGATATTAGAAAAAATGCTTCATCTAAGAAATTTCACAAAATAACTACACATGATTATGATTAGGAAATGAAACAGGTCTGGTTAGTCATTCAGTAGAAACCGTCATATGACTAACTTCTTTTGGTAGGATGTCGTTTCGGGAGTGATCAATTTACAAATTTGAATAAGGGGTGATCAATGAATAAGTTACTTATCTTGCTTTTGTTAGATCACTAAAACATTTGAATTTTCAAAAAACAAGTAGGCACAAATTAGTGACCAATTTAGCATAAACTCACATTGCAAACTGGAACCCTCTCCAAGAACCTATTGATGGGTTGGAGGATTTTGAAAAAATGAAACAGAAACGTTTTTTCGAGAAATTAAGGTGTAAATCTTGGAGATTATTTTACAAGACAATCGTGGCAGGCTGCTCGGGACACCATAAAGTCCGACCCCTTCCAAACAGGCACCTTTGGAATGGACTCTGTCATAGTTTTGCCGAAGAACTAGTGAAAATGAGATCAGTAGTCCCATCGACACTTGTAACTAGAAAGTAATGGCATAAAAATAAATCATACCACTGAACAATGATATCCACTGATATTAACTTTGAAAGAAAATGACTTGAAATCAATGGACATGCTTCCAAATATTTGCCATGTTTCCATTATGTCAGATCAGAATTTGTGGTCTGATGTAAATAAAAAAATAATCAATCATTTTTATCATGCCAGATGTCACAAAGGATTTACTGAGAGATGTTTTTCATTGAAGAGTACCATCAAAATGAATGCATTTTAACAAACGTTTATGAAAGTGCAGAGCAGTTACCACGTGGACAACTATTGGGGATTGTATTGCCCCAACCCCTAAAGTTGGAACCTCCCACTCAATAAAGGATGATGGTGCTCCACAAGTGTTTAATGTAATGACAACTTGATATACCCAAATGAAAAAGTGGTTATATATTTGCTGGTAACATATATGTCTGCTATGATATATTCCGAATGTATCCTCTTGGGCCTTCCTTACCTGGAATAGAGGCAACGGATGCCCATAGTTATTAGCATGGAAAGTAGAATCGGCAGACAGTTTAAGTGTTGGTCAAAGCTGTTTACATCCACTTCATACTAATATCCTTGGGAGAGGCATGAATCTGCTTCTCCCCAACCAGCTATAGCAAGGTAGTTGCAGCCTTTCAGTCCTTAAGGTAGTCCATTTAAGAAATGGTTTGGCTGACAGGAAACAGCTGGGCAGTCACGACAACTGGTTTCAAGCTAGAAACAAATGGTTGGGTGTAGGACTAGCTACTCCACCCTATAAAACATATTTGATACTGAAACCACAGCGGAGTGGTTGCAGCCCTCTGCTTCACAAACAGTTTATAGGACTAAAGAAAAAACAAAAAACCAAACAGGTCTGGTTATTCACTCAACAGAAACCATCCTGTGACAACTGTCTTTTGGCAGCATACCATGTCATGAATGATCAATAAAAAAAATTGGAAAATGGAATGATCAATGAATAAGTTATTTCTTTCATTGAAATAATCTGAATCAAAAAAAAAACATACATGAATGCTGCTGGACACGAACTAAAGGATTAATTTAGCATAAACTATCATTGCAAACTGAGCCCCCCCCCCCTCTGAAAACCTATTTGGGGTAGGATTTTTCATAAAAACAAAAAAAAACATTTTTGCCGGAATAATAACGAGTAAATGTTTAAATTTGGAGAGATGCTACCCAAGGGTTGGACTAGGGCTAGGCTCACTTTAACTTAATGCTACATGCTGCTCATTGATGGAAACACGACTGATTCCAGCCTGAAAGCCGATTAGGAAGGGAAAGAGCGTTATTGATTAGGATGTTGAGCAGCAAACGTCATTCAAATTTAGTCTTACAGCTACATTATCCATTTTCTGAATTTTACTCCACGCCATATTATTTGTTTACACCACATAGTTGTTACAGACGTAATAGTCTTACATGATCTGAATTTCTTAGATGAAGCATTTTCAGTTATTATCAATCGTGGATCTTTCATGGTGATTGTCATTATGAGTTTATTAGTAAGTAATGTAGATCAGAGGCTTATCATATATTTCTGATCTACACCTCTCACTAATGACTGTACAATGACGGATGGGAAATAGCAATGAAGAGCATCGGAGGTAAGATGATAAGGAGTGAATGTTCAAATTTTCATGCCTCTAGCTCCATTGGTGTGGCCTGCACACATGATACATAGTTTACTAATCAGCCACACCAACTTAAAAACTGAAGAAACCCATGTTGATAGTTTTGGTTGATTATTGATCATAACTAATACAAAAAAAAAAGAATCATTCCATTGGACTCTAAAATTGTTG
>OY735233.1:2734306-2746806 GCA_963457665.1 Thysanoteuthis rhombus
GAGTTTGGTCATAAATAATACCAGACAATACCTTTTTTGATTGAGTAATGTTCTACAAGAAATAATAAAATCCTGTTATGTTCGGTTTAGACGCAAATCGACTTTCTATAAAAATATGGTAGGGGTGTACTCATTTATGAGCAACGCTGTATACTGTTATACTCCTTTGAATGTGACTTCTGTTATTAGATATGAGTTGTTCATCTGAAATTTCTCCTTTTTCTGTTATTACTTTGCACCAGATTGATATTGTTTATCTCCCTTGATTTCTTACCAGATCATTTTTTTCCTCTGAGTGTTTCATTTTGGAGCATTTTTTTTTCATTTCATGAATGAAGAATATTGAACGTAGGAATCATTCTTTAGTTCATCTGTTTAATTGTTTGAAAAAATACCTTCCTGGATTAAAACAAAATAACTCATACAGTGAATGTATGAGTATATTTCAATTGGTACTGGTGTTAACTATGTAGCAAATTGAACAGAACACAGGAATACCTTGAATAATATGGTTTTGATTAGTATGGGTTTTCACGTTTTTACAGTATAGATAAGTGTAACTAAACATGGGCTGAAAAAATAGGCATTGAATTATAATAAGACCTCGAAAATATGGAAATTTTAGAACAAATTAATTGCACAAATCAAGGGTATACCTGTACTATAAACAGACTTGGAAATCTCTAAATGCACAGGGCAAGCATGCCTAATTTGCCAGATTTATTACCTAAAGCCACAATGCTGTTGGATCAATATATATATATATATATATATATATATATATATATATATATATATATATATATATATATATATGTAACTAAAATCTTTATTTGCAAATGGAGAAGAATTTTTTCTCTTTGCAACTGCCATAGAATGCTAAGAAATTGCTAGAAATGTAACCCTGGTTTTTGCCACAAAATTAGTGCTGCCAGACATAAAAAATTTGTAATAGATTTAACTAAACTGTAACAGGATGCCTGTATAGTCTTGGTTCAGTCCAAAATCAAAAGGCAAATAAGCCAAGTTGGAATGTTTGGAAAAGAATAAAATATAAAAAATGCCTACACAGGAGATGAAGGGGTTAATAACTCATTATCAATTATTGGATTGCATTGTCACACAAAAAATCTAAATGAAAAAAATAATTACAGCCTTTATTTCTGCATTTTCGATACCATATACAATATGTATGATATTTCATAAGACAAAATTTCTCCTTTCTCTTGGAAATTACTCATGGAAATTCAATTTTTCACACGTAACAGCCACTTTTCCTGAAGGGTGAGGAGGGATGTATTTCAAAGGGGTGGGGGTACATTCAGGATATATCTTAGCAGTAAGCCGGGTACTTGCATAGAATAATACCATCTTTTTGTATAGATACATTGCTTTAAGTTTACGTAAAACAATTTTACAGCCCTGTATTCCTACAATTTTGAACTCTTTCACCTTAGATGAGAAAGCCTGATCCAGGGGTGGGGTCAAATGCCCTGCTTGACCTCCACCTCAAGTGGGTATCCATTCTTGTAACCAAAAATTTCTCTCCAATAATCTCAAATTTCACATGTAACCTCAATTTACAAAGAAAACGTGCACAAATAAATTACATGAATAAATTACAAATAGGTTTTGTTAGTCACTCAGTAGAAGCAATCGACTTTAGGTACCATAACATGGTGGGATGATCAATTAAAAAAATTGAAAAAAAAGGGTCATCAATAATTACTTATCTCGCCTTTTGTTGCGTGGTGATTACTAGAAAAAATGTTCGACTCATCAATGTTCCCAGACACAAACTAGGGGACAAATTTAGCATTAAATTTCATTACAAATTGACCCCCCCCAAATATACTATGGGTATGAGGGTAATTTAAAAAATGTTTTTTTTTAAAAATGCAATTAGGAATAAACGTTTAAATTTTCAATATGGCTAGAATGCACGGCAAATATAGATAGCCGGCCTGTCAGCCTACTTATATTTGAAATCTGTTTTGGAACTATGCAATTTTGTGCTGACATATTCAAATAAAATATTGAGTTGGTCAAAAGGTTTGTATAGTTCATAAAGCAAAAACAAAAGAGGATTTCTTTAATTTTTAAAATTAGCTTTATTCGATAATATATTAGCAATTTTGTTCCCCTATTCTTTGCCATCTTTCAGGCAACTTCATAATTCCATCCTCCTAGAATTTTTCAGCAAACTAATGCTTTAGGTACTTTTGGCAAACTTCCACAGACTTGAATAAATGGTAATCCAAAAGGGCAATATCTAGTGAATATAACTGATGAATGAAAACTTCTCAGCTAAGCTTTAATAATCTTTGCATGGTTACCAAAAAAGATGCAGTTTAGCTTTATCCAAATGGAATATTAACTCTTTTGAATGCTTTCTGGTGATTGTTGGGAGCAGTATTTATTTGAATCAATAGTTTGGTCTCTGCAAGGAGCTCATAATAAAGAATTGCCTCCAAATTCCACCATATGCACAGAATCATCTCCTGTTGTGGTTCATCCCTCTTGCCCCATAATATCTTGCAATCCACATTGGCCATTTCAATTTGTTTCAAAAACAATCAGTCTTTTTTGCTTGAATTATATGGAAGCCATACATCAAAGTTACTAACATAATCCATCAGATGTAAATCATGTTCAACGTCTAATCTGAATATTTTAAGTATATTGGCAATTTTTCTTCTTGGTGTAATATTGATTACTCTTAAATAATGTGTAGACTTGACTTTTATCTATCTTAACTGGTCTCCCCAACTGTGGATCATTGTATAGCAAAAAATCTTCAGAAACCATTTTTAACGTGCTTAATCATTCATCATACCTTCTCAGTAGACTGTACAATTTTTATTTGGCATTTTTTTCAAAAAAGTATAATATGCAGAAAGCGTTGCTTGTTTTCATCAAAATCAAATCACCATAGCCCCACAAATGGTCTGTCCCACCAACCAAGATTCTTCTCTCTTGGGGTGTCTGTATCTATATGTGTGTGCGTGTCTCCAGGTGCTCCTGGGTCACACTTTTGGACTGGCAACTTTGAAAATTTGCATATGTACACGACTAGGCACCATATGAAAATATTTTTGTTTTTTTCCAAAGTTTGTTTTTTTGGTCTATCTGCTTATTTAAAGACCAATAATGCCCAAATTTTGAGTTGATATTTTTATTTAGATAATTTTGCATAAAAGATCTATTTTTTTTTTAAAGATAATTTTGGATAATTTTTTTAATTGGTTCTGGTACAGATGTAGGCTATGGTGATTCATTCATATTCAAATCAATAAACAAAAATACATCAATTTCATAAAAAAACTTCTTGTAAATATACATGTGATATGACAGCTGTCACAATATTGAATATTGTGAACTTTCTTGAAATAGCCCTTTTTTTTGACTGCAGTTAATTGTGTCATTAAGCCAGCTTTAGTTTAGTTTATGTGGGATTAAATTAATTAAAAAAATTGATGTTGAAATTGAGATTATTTTTTCAAAATATTGATATTCATGTACATGGCCATTTTTCACATAGGCTGTACTTGCTGTTTGCAACTCTCTTTGAAAAGAAATCTTTTCTAGCACCAATGGAGGTTTGAATCGGTAGTTTATGGCTATATCCTCTGGTTTTACTGCTTATAGATGGTCAGCATTTCCTTGTCAGGGCATTTCTATCAATGTATCTCAATATATATAAACTCTGTATATGTTTTTCCAGATTCTATAGCCTTCCAGTAGGTCAGAACAGTCTATAGAATCTAAGGGTCTCGACATTTAGTTGTCTTAACTTTTCCGCGGAAGATATATCAAAAGCAATCTTTTCGAATGAAGTAAGTTAAAACTAAATGCATTTGATATCAAAAGTGTAACAATTTTTTTGACCAACTGAATATGAGAAGGTTTTGAATTGATCTGTTCTTATAGGACTGACCTCTTGGATTAGTGCATTACAGAAATGATTTCTTGGTTTTATCTTCTGGTAATTGTCATCAATCCTTTGATAACTGTTGAAATTCCTCTTAGATGTACCGAGTGACAAATTCTTACACTAAATTTCCCCTATAAAAATTCTCTGACCAATTGAAATTTTTTTCTTGCTACTATGAACCTCAGAAGGATTTAAAGTGACTATTTATTGTAACATTTTGTCAATAAACCATTCAATGTCAGCTTGTCATACAAAAAAAAAAGTGTATAATCTAACAATAGATTTATTAATTTTTCATCTTTTATAAGCCAAGCCTGAAGATCAAAAACTCAAGTTCATCAAAAAGATAAGAACTAAATAGGAAATATATCATGAACATCAAAAACAGGAAAAAAAAATTCAATTGTCCGAACAATATTCAGAATATTAATGAGTATTAGAGAAATTCAATCAAAGCTGTAATCGTAGGTTCCTTCAATTTTCAAGTTAGTCTGGCAGGCAGGGATTTTTGATTTCTTCAGTTTTCAAGATTGCCTGGCTGGATAGATGGCTAGCTGGCTTACTAAATATATATATATATATATATATATATATATATATATATATATAGGTATATATATATATATATATATATATATATATATATATATATATATATATAGGTATATATATATATATATATATATATATATAGGTATATATGTATATATATATATATATATATATATATATAGGTATATATGTATATATATGTATATATATATAAATATATGTATATGTATATATATATGTATATATGTATATGTATATATATATGTATATGTATGTATATATATATGTATATATGTATATGTATATATATATATGTATATGTGTGTATATATATATATATATATATATATATGTATATGTATATATATATATATATGTGTATATATTTATATATATATATATATATATATATATATATATTATGATAATAATCAAATAATTATGTCATCTACAGACAGCTGTTTCATTGTCATGCATACAGGCCAAACTAATGCAGCTAAAGGACTGAAAATTCAAACATTTACCTCTTATAACGTCTACAAAAAACGATTTTACAAAATTCCTCCTCTAACAGTTTGCAGTGTGAACTTATGCTAAATTGATCCCTGAATTTGTGTCAACTAGTTTGTTTTTTTTAAATTCTAACTTTTTTACTTATCACTGGCCAACAAAAGGCAAGAGAAGTATTGTATTCGTTGATCATCCCCTCATAATTTTTTATTGACTACTCCCTACATAGTATGCTGCCCAAAAAACTAACCAGACGTGTTCTCAAAGGTATTCATGAATAGAATCGGTTCTGTTTGAATTTGAGATGAGGAATCATTACTAGCTGAAAACCTGCCCTACGAGTCAGAATTCAAGCCAGATGTCTGTATCATATGGCCAAACAAAAAGACTAATATATGGTTTAGCTAACCTGACAGACACAAAGTAAAGGGACAATTTAGCATTAAATTTACATTGTAAATCCTTTGTAAACCTCATGCTAAAAAATTTTGAATTTTCAAAAACCAATATGCTGAAAACATGCCTCAGGCTCCCATTAGTAACCATAGAAAATTTGTCCATAGCCATCCCTTAGTTATGTGATGCCTGACAGTCAGACATTTGGTGAATTATAGTAAGATTATTCAACTGATTCATTCTAACTGTTGTCAAGTTCTAAGATCAGAAATTTGAAAGTGTAGAAGTACACAAATTTGGTGAACTACAGAGGTTAGAGTATCCGCAGTAGGAGATACTACTAGGTTTAATATCAACCTAAAAAAGCAGTTGTCAACATCAGCAAATGCCCAAGTACCCCTGAACAAACTATAAACTTTACAACAACTATCAAGTAAGTTCCATACTTGGATGTGATTGCACTAATTGAGAAAATAGTCTTTAATCCTGAGATTCATAGACTGCTTTTAACTAATGTGGAGCTCTTCAGTTAATAGGATTAAAAAATACAGCCTTTTTATGAATTGAATTGAAGGAATTTTTTTTTCAAATTATCAAAAATTGCAAGGGAGATAACTTCAATCAAAAGTTATACTAACCTTGAATTTCTTTTTTTACTGAAATGAATCTAAGAGTTAAAATCCCTAAGACACAGTCAACAAAGTTGGTAGAAGTATATGTATTCTGTCTGTCTGTCTCTTTGTCCCCAAAATATCTTCTCAGATTCTCAATGAATATCAACGAAATTTTATGGAATGGTTGGTGCTATAGACGGATAGATCAAATTTTGTTTCTGATGCAGGAAAACAATCAGATAATAAAAATGGTGAATTCAAATTTCAAGGGAAGTAATTCAATATTTGTACATTTAAAGTTCT
The DNA here is from genome assembly GCA_963457665.1 of Thysanoteuthis rhombus. NCBI lineage: Eukaryota > Metazoa > Mollusca > Cephalopoda > Oegopsida > Thysanoteuthidae > Thysanoteuthis > Thysanoteuthis major. The sequence continues at coordinate 2,740,616 of OY735233.1, forward strand.
CTCCCTTGTTTTTTTTTTCATTCAGTTTTTAGTTAATGTCTGGTATTGGCAGAGGCATGTGCTCCCTGGGTGCTTCCTAGATTTCAATTTTGAGAAAATATTAATCTGTAAAATAAATGATTCATGATTTATAAAATTCTTTTTATCTCTAAATTTAATTTAATGACAAGACTTAACAGAAATAGTTTAATCAACAGATAAAATTCTTGGGATTGTTTCATGGAATATTTGATTAATTAATTGATTTGGGTTAGATTAATGTAATTTTAGAAAAACACAAAAAAACCTAAAACATGGACATTTAATCACTTTTTTAAAAAATTACCGTACGTTTTTTAATATAGGTCGACTGTAAGTATAAGACAAGTTTGAAATCGGGCATAAAATTTCAGAAAATTAACAGCCTGAAATATAAGCCGTTTGTTATTTTGCTATGTCATCTTGAGAGATATCCCTTTCTTATCATAACACTGTTAATGGCACTTGGTCAGCTGTCAGTAAAACATGAATTTCATCTTCTATATATATCGATTGTAAAAATGAAACTCTCATCTGTGATGACAAATCTGCCTGAAAAAATGATAGAAAATGGATATTATAAAATAAGTATCACATACAACCAACATAACATTTCATATAAAACCATAACAACAAATTGAGTTGCAACAATTGGCATTATTGCTTGCTAATATACATTGTTTCTATTGGGCTTTATTCATAGCAGAAGTATTGGCCATTTTTGACTTTCTGGAGTATAAGTTGAACTGATGATTTGGGGTCATTTCTTTAGTAAAAAAACCTTGTCTTATATTCAAGAATACAGTAAAATATAAACTATCAACCAATACTGTCAACACAGGTTTCTTCAGTTGTAAAGGATTCCGGCTTGAGTGCACCAATTGAGTTAGAGGTCTGAAGAATTCAAATTTTTTTCCTTATTATGTCTGGAAAAAAACTTTTTCATATTTTTTGAAAATTCCCATTCTAAATAAGTATTTAGAAGGGTTTCAATTTACAATTTTTGAGTTTATACTAAATTGGCCCCTCAATTAGTGTCCAGCAGCATTCACACTAGTCTCTTGGAAATTCAGATGTTTTAGTTCCACAACAAAAGAAGAGAGAGAAGTATCTTATTTATTGATCTCCCAATTTTCCATTTTTTTAATTGATCACCCCATGACTTCTGAATCAGAATGGTTTGCATAAGACTAGTAAAATACCCATTGCTTTATTAATGGTATCCCTAGGCATCCGCCACAACTTTTCTAGTGGGGGTCCATAGAATATATTCAAAATATTCCTTTGCAGCAACTTGGTTACCTGTGATGAATAATACCGGCATTTTAAACATCAAGTTGGGGTTATATAAAACATTTATACAGCACCATTATCCTTTATTGACCATGAGGTTCCAAGTTTCAAATTGTAGGGAGGGAATGCTCCATTTGCTCCCATGCCTGGGGGTGGAAATCTAAAGCACTGAAATATGTGAAGAAATTTATAAGGGGTGAAGAACAACGAAGCCATATTGAATAGAATAACCATACTTCACTTAAATCAATCACTGTAGCTCGAGCATATTTCAGAACTAATTATCTTAAAAAATAGATTTTTTTATAAAAAAAAATAAATCTTCTATCTGAAAATGTCTAAAAAAAATAGATCTTCTATCTAAAATTGTCTGAAGAAAAAATCTGTTTAAAATTATCTAAAAAATATCAGTATGAGATTCTGGCATTGTTGGTCCAAAATGACCACAGAGGCTCTCAAAAAAGCATTTGAAAAAAGAAAAAAAGCATTTTTAGATGTTACGGAATGGTGTACTCATGCATTTTCAGGATTATGTCCTCAAAAATGTTACCAGGAGTGTTCGGTGACACACACATACACATAAATAAACGCAGACAAGCGAAGATAAAAGCATCTGTAGCCGACTTTGCTGGTTAGTCTGGCAAGTAATTTGTGGGGCTACAGTGATTCAGAAAGCACAATATTAGATTTTCAATTTCAGACCACTTATTTTAGAGTTATTATATATATAGAGTTATTTTAGAGTTATCATATAGAGAGATTTATTCAGTTGAACTTAACATCCCCGATTCAATCGTTCCAACTCTTTCAAATTTATATTTGCATTCATCTTTGCATTTTAGCTCAATGAGTTCCTCTCGGATATTTCCAGGGATAGATTCTATATCGTAGTCGAGAAATTGTATGTGACAACCTATTGACCCCTGCAGTTGAATTTTTGGCCTCTTGGGGGCGATGTTGCTCTCATTAGGAATGGATGATGTAGAAAATAGAAAACCATTTATGTTTTGTGTGACACTTTTCACTGATTGAGGTGCAAGTGGCCTAATGGTCAATAGCTTGGAGGATGAAACTAGTGAATTGACTTCAAACTCTGGCTGGAACAGTTTGCATTCAGTTCATACTAATACCCTTGAGAATGGCATGAATCTACTTCTCCCCCTCCAGCTATGGGTTAAGAACAGGGCAGTTGGAGTCCTTCAAGACAGTCAATCTTGGATGAAAACTTTTTAAAGACTTTTTTAGTTATGAGTGACAAGAAAAGGCGGGAAAAGTAACTTATTCATTGATCACACCCAACATGACATGCTGCTAAAAGACATTTGTTGTGCAATGGTTTCTATTGAGTGACTAACCAGACCTGTTTTTTTCGTTTTTAGGACTTGAAAAGGAATGTTTATATTCAACAGTATAGCAATATATATGTATGTATGAAATATATCTATCTATATATCGATATAGGAATATATATATGTATACATGCACACATACATAAATATATATATATATTTATGTATATACAGGCCTGTACCGAAGGAAAAAAGTTTCGCGGGCCAAAAGGAAAAATGTTTGGGAATGGATAAGGGGTAATCAAATACTACTCGAGGGCAGGGAACTGCTGTTGGCCCCTGTGATGAGATCCAGAGGTGAAGCCCAGAAATATTCTAATTTCCAGCATCTCAGGATACATAATTCATTTAAAAATTGTTTCTCCTTCTTTATGTTTTGTTTTATTTCCTCTTTAATCACTTACCAAAAGCTTAATGAAGAAAAAAATAAAAAAACAAAGACGAGAACTCTGAATGTACTTATATCAAATTGCTCCCCTTAAAATTCAAATCTACCATTTTTTTTGTTACTTGTTTTTCGCCCTACTAAAAGTTTATCCATATTTTGATATTTCCAAATATTTCTCTTCTTATTATTCATTGTATGAATATATCTATGTATTGTTATAATGTTTTTTTCTTCCCTTTACAGCTCAATAATGATGATGGCAACATATCAGAGTTCTTGTAACACAGGTGATGATTAGATGTAGTTCCAATCAGCTTCGAATTCGTTCCCTTTTCTCTTTTAATACTGAGCAGTATTTAATTGGTGAGTAAAACATTTCTGCTGTTTTCTGGAAAACAAAAGCTCTTCTACCATTATGATGGTATCCTATCTTAGAAAGTTTATTGCAGTTGTTTTGAAACTGTGAAAACTTGGGGATCCCTTCTATGAAGGAAATATTCTATTTTTTAGCATTTAGTTTTTAGACTGTAATCAATGAATTGAAATAATAAATGATTTTTGACTTTTAAAAATTCATACTTATTCTAAACGGATTAGATATTTGGATTCTTATACATGGTACAAATCTGTGTACAATAATTATGTTTTTTGATATCTCCCACACGATTCACGATGTTAGATTTAGAGAGAGATCTGCTGCAGACCGCGAGCATTATTAGCTGAACCTCCAAGAGTTCAAGGACAGTTTCAAAACCACTGACATATCAAAATGATAAAATTTCATCTTTGATGGTGTGTGAGACCATGTGCATATAGGAATTTTTTTGGTTGAGAGTGGCAAGAGTTTGATTTTTTCAAATATTTACATTGTTTTGCCTGAATTACACTGATTTGCCTGCAATTTTACTCTGTTTCACTGAATTTGGCATTTGATACACACACACACACGCACACCTCTGGCTTGTACGGGATAGGATAGATAGACAAAAAAATATATCTACATTTTAGCAGGGAATATTCAAGAAATATGGTAGGTAATATATTCATCCGCAAGGCTTGACCTCATGAGATATGCATCAATGTTAGATATAGTCCAATGAAAACAAGACGTGATTAAGTCATATGAATCTAGTATAAGTGGTTTTGGCGATGCGTATAAAATAATATGTTCTGCCCTGCGGATTCAGAGATTTGGGGAAATCAATCAAGGTGATTCTACATCAGGCTATTTGGGCGGTCGACAGTCAGCAGTCAGACCGAATAGGCAGAACTTGGCAATTCCAGGTTGGTGTCGATGTCAGCAGAAATCTGAGAGTCAGATTCCACTTGGGTCCCGCTGGCCGTTCAGGGGTTGGGGGATATTCCTGAAAAAAAACACACGTTATCACTTCTAAAGATTTTTTCATTCTCTGTGTCACCAAAATTTCAAGTAAAGCAGAAGCTCAACAATTGGAGATGTTTAAAATGTATTTTGGCAATACTTTTTTACCTACTTGTAACAATTCTTTTAAAACAGAAGCAAAAGCAGCCGCCATAAGTAACTTATTCATTGATCATTCCAATTTTTTAACTGATCATCCCCAACACGCTGGTCACGTAATGGTTTTTATTGAATGACTAACCAGACCTGTTACTTATTTCATTAGAAAAAATTACTTTTTTTAATACTATGAATCAAATAAATAAAAAATATTACTTGTTTTATTAAAATAATTTTCCTAAGTGTATACTTAACCGGAAACTGAATTTATGATTTTTTTTTCCCCCGATTTTTTCTCCGGTGATGTTTTTCCTGGTCACCAAATGAACGGCTTGTTATATTTACTTGTTTCGATATAAAGCATTTGAATTACAATTAAATGATTTTATAATTAAAAAAAACAAAAAAAAAAACAAGCTAACGAACTTGTTTAAATAGAAGAGTCCATTGTTTTGAATTGTGGACAGGAGATATTTAGTCAACAAAATTGTTACTTTTAACTGGACGAGCCTATTGTTATGGAAAGTGAAAGAGAAAAGAAATCACACTTCATTATGTAAGATAAGGGTGTAACTTGAAGAGTAAATTGTACCAGCCTAAGTTGCCTCCCTTTAATTAGCGATAGCCTGATTGCTTTTTCATAGTTTTTTTTTTTTCTCGCTTGAGAGAAAGGTAACGCAAGACTTAAACAAGAATAAACTTATTTGACTTTTTTTTTATTTTTTCGATTATTATTTTCCTTGCCATCGTTATCTGTACGAAATTAGAACATGCAATTTGAAATTTGATAACACGGGGGAAACTGCTGATTCTTGAATGTTCTCATCGGCTTTCATAAAAAAAAAGAAGGATTCTTTGTATTTTTATTAATTATAAATTTAACTGGTTGAGAAGAAAAACAAGACATTTATGGTGAAGTAGATTTTTAAAATAGTAGAAAATAAAAGTGTTTATTAAGGACTAAGCAACCCTTCGTTTTGTGAAATCAAAATTTTTCATGTTTGTCGAAATTGACTACGGATGCACAGAAGGGTGAAAACGAAGGGACGTAATTCAAATCATACAATTGACAAATAAAAATCATAATGCTTCACACTTTTCGTATCTGAATCGCTTGTTAATTAATAAATGCATATTCTCTCTATGGATGGATGTGAAAGCATACAAGAAAGATCATCTAAAAGGAACACAACTGAATTCAAATGGTCCAACATTAAATCAAAGTATTTAATTAATTCATTGTGTAATTTTTATATTATTAGTCAATTATTAATAATTAGTCACTTAATTATTGATTAACATTTGGCAATCTTACGTTTTGTGAATGTAAAAATCTGAAATTGGCAATGAATGTTTTTGCCATTTTGTGCATCTGGAATCAATTTCAACCATAAAAAAATTTTGCTTTCACAAAATGAAGGACTGTTTGAGATAAAATCCCTTTCAAGGAATGGATTATTTCCAAGAAATCATTCCATCAACTTAATCTCATTATTGTATCATATTCAAAAGAAAAAATAAATCGCTTTTAATTTTTTAGAACAATAGACAAAAACAAAATAAGGAAAATCTTCTGAAACGGGTTCCCAACCGTTTAGTTTCTCTGTAACCCTTGGGTATCCAGATAGATTCCAATGTACTCCTAAAAATTGAGAATCAAAAA
>OY735233.1:2751806-2759306 GCA_963457665.1 Thysanoteuthis rhombus
ACTTATTTCTCTTAAGATGGTTTATTTATTCATGGTAGCCTCTGATAAGCGTCAATGAGAATCAGATATATTCTAAGAGGATGAATAAAATTTGATAGGCAAATACAGGGTGACCCTCAAAAATTGCATGAACACTTTGTTGGTTAATAGCTGCTACCATCATTATCTGAAAGTCAAACAGTTTCTTTATGAGCAATAAATCTTATGATAAACAACAATTAACATATCATAGCCCTGTTCTATAAGTAATGCTTGTAATGATTCCTGACCACTGACAATCCCTTGCTTCTTGATTTTTAATTAATTTCTATAGTAAAGTTGTTTTTTATGTTTTCCTCAGAATTAATGAAATAGAAAGGTAGATAGATGGAAACAAAAAACATTCTGACATTGCTAAAAACATGCTCTGGTGTCCCAGTAGTACACACAGAAAATTGCATGGGTTCACATTGTGTGTTTTTTGTTGCAGGCTGTCACATACAGACAGACAGACAGACTTTTGGTAATTTATAATTTGACTTGATGTTTAACTGCCATGTATTTCTATATTAAAATTGCTAGCAATGGTTTTTTTTCTACTAGAGATGCTTGCTTTTATTCCAAATCACTGACAAGGTCTTTTTCTTGATGCTTCATGCATAACATCCAGATTGATTGATGAAAATCACTAAAAAAATTTATCTAAAAAATTGGTAGAACTTCTACCAACATAAATTAAAGAAGATTGATTATTGCTTCATTTTTTCCCATCAGTGGAATTTGGTGTGTCACTATATATATCATCATTTGAGTAAATGGAAGTTTTATGAATTTATTTATTGAGTCCTACCTATGATATCATAGTTCTATATAAATAGTAGGTTTTAAATGTTTTGTTGATCTAAATCACTTGATAACTAGGTTTTAGTTAATTTTTTCCTTTTTGCCTATGATATAATTTTTTTCACCAAAAATATACTCTTATTGTTTAAAATTCACACTTATTGGTTAGGTAAACACTTTTCTCCCCAAACATACACTTTTTGCCTATAATATATACTTATTACTTAAAATACCCACTTATTATCCAAAATAAACACTTTTACCTAAAATATACACTTTTTACCTGTAATATATACTCATCGCCTAAAATATCCACTTATTGACTGAAATACACACTTTCTGTCTAAAATGAATACATCTTGTCTAAAATATTTACTTATTGTCTAAAATATACACTTATCATATTGCTGTTGATTCATTAAGAAAAGTATGACATTAGAATTTGAGAAACTGGATTATAAACTAGCAAAAAGTATTTTTCTATAATTGAGACTATTTTAACGAGTAAAAACTGACAACATGAACTTTGAGCTACTTTTGACTTTATTGTTACCTGAATAACTTTCAGATAAATAAGTCCTTTACTCTTTGGACAGGATATTTGATAAACAAACTGATAAAAGCTTTCTTACTATTCGTTATCAGTAACATTGTACTTTGGTTTATCTACTACCCTCTTATGGTGGAAACAAACACAATAGTAGACACAAAATAGTTAGTCTTACTGAACCAACATTGAAGAGATAATAAAGGTAAGACATATTTTTCAAAGTCTCCTGGATGAATTTATAAGTTATAATTTTGTTTGTGATACTGTATATGATGATATAAAAGATGGACATATAATTTTTAAAAAAACAAAACAGCAAATATCGCCTTGTGTCCAATGCACTGGTATTATGACTCTTGGTCTGTCTACCGGAGCCCAATATGGACACAGGTAGTCACGTTGCATAGATAATTTGTCTTCCAAATACACTCAGAAACCATTCATCATTTAGTCCAGCATTTATGGTATTAGTTTTTATAGAATTAATGCTGTGAAAAAGAGCTACAGGGCTGGAAGTTTAAACATTTATACCTTATTATGCCTAGGGAAAACGTCTTTTCGTTCTTTTAAATTGTCTTCCTAAATCAATTTTTAATGGATATTCAATTTGCAATGAATATTTATGCTAAATTAATCCTTTATTTTGTTTCCAGCAGTGTTCACACTTGTTTTCTGAAAATTCAGACTTTTTTAGTGATCACTGCAAAACAAGAGCTGAGAGAAATAGCTTATCCATTGATAACGGTTTGACGGTTTCTATTGAGTGACTAACCAGACCTATAATTTTTATTCTTTCCTATGAAACTTTTTTTTGTATACTTAACTCAAATGTCCATGGTCAGGTTCCTTGCATGTAGAATTTGAAATTCATTTTATTCTTATTTATTATCTTATAATTCCTCTTTTGACATCTCCAATTATATACAATTTTTACACTTTGAATTTGAAATGAATATTAGATTCATGAAACCACTTTTAAATGTACATAGATATAAACAATATTTGCTATTTGATATAAGATACTGAACAAATTCTCTTGAGATTTTCATCAGAAAGATTTTTTTTTAAAAAGTCATTGTAAGCTCAAGCTCTTTCTATAAATTCTCAACTTATCTAAATTATTTTGAAAACCTTCTACACCAGGGCTATTTTAAACATGACTTTGCTAGTCATTCCAAAAATATATTTGTGGTAAAGTCTGGTCTTTTTTGGTTGGGATATCCAATTCTATCATTTCTTGGTTTCACGAACAAGAATTAAGGATCCTTTATTGAGAGAACAGTTATTTACTGAGATTTCCTCTGTCTGGTACAAGACCAAAACAGATAATTTCGGCACTTCACTATGGAGTAATGGTTAACAATTCCATCTTCCATACCAATTTGTTTGCGTAATGAATTCGCTCCTCACTGGATGCTTTTCATCTTTTGCCAGACTCAGTTGAGTTCAGTAAATAAGAAAGAGACTGGCAAATATTAAATACTTTCAAGTTCAGATTTGTAGATGTAATAATGGATTGAATAATTTTACTGATTGGGGATGGGATTCTCTTTTCAATAAGGATTTCAGTTTGCTAATATTATGTATGGTATCTTTGGTGTGAATTTAATATCAAAGAGGCTCTAACTTGCTCACACACACATTCAATCACACACACGAACAAGAACATACATACCTACGAGCAATTGTTACCAAACTAGTCTTGCAGACTGTAAATTCTATTGTGAGTTCAAACCTCGGCAGGGGATTCACACTTGTGACCTTGAGCTAGATAAACCGGGTAAATATCAATAATAATAGACACTATCAAGATTGTAATAATTAGCATCTGGAACTGATCTCAGGTGAACCATTAACAAGAGGATTGTGAAATATATCACTTTGATTGCTCAGATCCTTAAGGAATTTTACAAGTCAACTAATACTTAGGTTTCTTGTGGAGATTTGGATTCTTTGTTAAAACTGGGACAAATGCTATGAAATATATAGAATGAAATGCAGTAGCCCCCTCTTATCTCCTGGGGATATACTCCAAGATCCCCAGCAGATGCCAAATCCAGAAATAGTACTGAACTCTATATATCTATATATATTGCATTTTTTCCTAGACATATATACTTATCATAAAGAGTAATTTATAGATTGGTCACATTAAGAGAATAACTTCAATAACTAATAACTGGCCATCACAGTCAAGAGTTGAACAATCATAGCATTAAAATTTTAAGTCACGTAGAAAGAATCCATTGAAGAATTGATATGGTCAGAATGAATTCTATTTATGACATCACAAGCATATTCCATGGGAAAACATCTAAAAGAAAAATTTTGTTTTTAATCTAGAAACATCTAGATTCTGGAGCATCTAGATGTTATCAATATACCGGACAAAATAAGGCCTAAAATGGCTTTTTTCCAAAAATAAAAAAAGGAATTTTTAGGGAAGGTTTAGTAGAATACATATGCCAATTTTCAAGTCTTTAGATAGAATGGTAGGGCCAGGAGCCCTGGAACACACAAACACAGAAACACATGCACAAAAAAAAGGATAGAACCCTTCACTCCCTTTGGTGACCACAGTTTTTCAACAGTTATAACAATATACTTTAATTAAAATTATATGACAGAAGATTCATTTTTACCGCGGATCTTAGCAACCTCAGGATATGATTTTTTTTATCTTCCTTTAAAAGATGAACTGTCCGTATCACTTTTTCTGTCCTTTGCAATCATTTCTAAGTGAGACTCATGGATTGTTTATTCCTGAGATTGATCAAAAGAGTTATAAAATTACAGAAAGGAAGCCACCAAAATAATGAGTAAATATTCAAATTTTCAGCCCTCTTGCTCCATAGATGTGGTCTGTACACACAACATATATATATATATATATGTATATATATATATGTATATATATATATATATATATATATATATATATATATATATATATATATATATATATATATACAGAACCAGCCAGTCAGACCAACACGAAAACAGAAGAAACTTATGCTGATGTTGACAGTCTCTAAAATATATTTGCTATTTGTTTAGTCTGGCACAAGGCCAACTGAATGGAGGAAGAGTAAGCAGAACAATTGCTAGTATAGTGAATTTGATTCTCACTTGGTGCCCCACATCTGTATCCTATACCAGTCAAAAATGAGCCGAGTAAATATTGGGTATCTCCTGTTGCACAGTAGTCAATTGTAGATTAATTTGCTTGTCTAGTGAGTTCAATCCTCACTTGGGGCTCCACGGCAGTTGCCTTATGCCAGTCTAAGATGAACTTATTAAATATTGGGCACCTCCTGCAGCAATATATTTAGCTAGATTGTCTTGGTGATTAACTAGTTAGGGGAGAGCTTTCCCAAATTTTTTAAATTGACGACCCACACTTTTTAAAAATGAAATTCTTGCAACAAGTTATTCAAGTTTTATGATATATGTAATGTTAATGTGTTATATCATCCCAGCAGTTCTACTGACTCATGAAAAGTATCTTTTGGAAGATATATCAAATTATACTTAATTTCGCTGCATATCTAGAGATTATTGGCAATACACTATAAAGTATCACAGTACTATTTGGCAGACTCCGCATCAGGGTATTGAGTTCAGTCGTCATTGAATGCTCTGTAGACTTGTATCACACTAAGCAAACACACGCAAACACACAAATCAGGGTGGTTCAAAGTGGAGTAATGGTTAACAAGCCCGTCTTGTATGCCAATTTGTTAGTGTAATGAGTTTGGTCCTCACTGGATGCCCCTTGAAGTGTGGCCTTGTGCCAGACTAAATCAAGCTTAGTAAATAACTAGGAGACTGGTAAATATTATAGGTTCAGATTTGTAGGTAACGAAATAATGGATTGAATTCTTCCACACTTTACTGATGGGTGGGGTGTCTCTTTTCAGCTAGGGTTTCATCATTCTGCTAATATTATGCATGATATCTTAGGTATGAGTTTAATGTTGAAGAAGCTCTAACTTGGTCACACACACACACACACATATCACACATGCACACTCAAACATACACACACATGCAGGCACACAAAATTACATACAAACTCACAAAAATGCACACGTACATATACCAACATATAAGCAAAAACATACACACATATGCGAACATGCAAAAATAAATACACTCTCTTGCAAACACCCACGCACTAACACACTGACGCACAGGCATACACAAAAACTTGCACAAATGCAGTAACCAACACACAATCAGGAACACACACATGCACATACAGACATACATGTACAAGAACTAACATACACATATAAAAACATACTTATATACAAATATACGCAAACACAAAAATACACACTCATACCAACACACGAACGTATGCATACATACAAATACTAACAAAATTATAAACACATATATCAATCCACAAACAGAAGTACACACATGCATAAAAACACACAAACACATGCAAACACACATAACAGACACACGTAGCAACACACCAACAGAAACACATACTCACAAACACACACACGTCCAAGCATCAGCACAAATATACAAGCACACACACTCCCACATATGCATTGGTGCAAACACTATCAAATATTAAAACACACACACACACACACACTCATACATACACAGATATACAAACACACACACACACACTCACACACACCAACACACTCATAAGCACAAATACACACACGCAAATGCACCCACACACCTACATATAAGCACAAATACACACACACACATATACACTAGCAAACATACAAACACACACACACACACTCACATAAGCACTAACACAAGTGTACAAACCTACACACTCACATACATAAGCATAAGTACAAATAAACACACACACACACGCTTATGTAGATAAATGTTTTCCAAAACAAAGAAAGAAAAAATTAGAAAGAAAGAAAGCAAGATGTGACCAGATAGTTTACCATTCCATCTTGTATATTATTGCTTGTACGCTCAGAATGGATTGGCAGCTCTTTGAATCTTGAGGAATTCCTACTGGCACATTGCAGCAATACCTTCTACTTTCAGCTTTGACATCTCGGCTACGACTGTATTCCTTTCATGCCACAGAGAAATGCAACAGTAGCACTAAGAATTCATGTCCCCATTTTCCTTCACTCCTTCTCGTTTTATCACTGGAATACCAGTAGTCATCTTGTAGTTACGTTGTTGTACTTGGGCACATAATCGAGAATCCTCTTACACAACTGAGGGTAAGTGTTACATCTACTTCAACGACAGACCGGCATAGAAGTTCTTTCTTTCACGGATTCTCTATCATAGATCTGCTAGAATTAGTAAGTGTCTTATCAAATTTTATTAGCACTTATTTATTATTATATAATATAGTCCACATGTGTCACGATGTGAATACTATCTATGATATCTCTTTGTCAACAACATAGGTCTTTTATTTACAGGATAGAAAGTGATTTCCTTAATTACTGTTTATGCTTTCATTTCACTTATGTTTAACATAGTCCACATGGATGCCTGTGCACAGTGGGGGGGGCAAGGCTTGGAGGGCTTGAGCCCCCTACCCTTTTTCTTCTCTATATCAAAAGTGCCCTTTTAGTCAAGATTAAAAAATATATTTTTTTACAGAAGAAACAACAAAAGTAATGCATTGAATTTAATGGAATTTAAGGATATTTACCACATACAATTTCAACATTTTTCTTTGTGTGCATACATATATGTAATCTATAAGGATTTCATTTTTTAAAATGTTAGGGAGTATTTTTTTACCAACTGAGCCTCTGCCCTTCCCTTCTAAGAATCTGTGCACATCACTGTCCACACGTGTAATGATATTAATTCTATGTTATATTCCTTTGTCAATGTTATAGGTCTTTCATTTACAGGATAAAAAGTGATATCATTAATCAGTGTTTATACCAGTGTATAATATGGTCACTTTAATTTCTTTTTTACACTATGCAAATATTATACTTTGTTCAATGTGCAGGTATTATGACTAGGGGGCCAGGTACCAAGGCTTGTTAAAGACACCTATGGGACTTGGATAAGTTGCAGTGGTAATGCTTGGAATATGCTTGTAAAATCATTTGTTTTATTGTCTGGCATATGTGGTAGTTTTTTATTTAGTT
>OY735233.1:2764306-2886806 GCA_963457665.1 Thysanoteuthis rhombus
TCAGACTTTGTTTAGTGATCACTATGTAACAATAGACAAGAGAAGTCAATTATCCATTAATCACCTCTCTTTATAATTTTTTAATTGATCGCTCCAACATGGCATGCTGCCAAAAGGTTTTAGTCATGTGACAGTTTCAATTGAGTGACTATTTAGACCAGTTTCATTTTTGTTCTGATTTGTTCAAAAATAATGACTGAACGTAAAAATAGAAAGGCCCCTGAGAAATGTTATGGACTGTGCCCCCCTGAATGATAAATTCAGCCCTGCATTTAAAGGCTATAACATGACCGTAAGCATGAGATCAATTATAAAATAACCCAGCTTAACAGAAGGGATGATCCTGTACACAGCTGCAAAGGGCCCTTAGTAGCAGCCGGCTTTAATTAGTTTATTATCACTACACACTTCCAGACCCACACTCACCATGCTCGATAGGGCTTATAGAGTAAGGGTTATGACTGCTACAAGTAGCAAGAAGTTGAAGGTAATCTAATCCTACCTCGTCATAAGGGAAGATGGAATGAAAGGATGTTCGAGATTGATATACTGGGCACACTTATTTTCTTTTCTTTCATCGTACATCATCACAAGTTATTTTTTTAGCATTGAAGTTTATAAATTTGATAGTAAATTCTGATATTTGATATTTGCTAAGCATGGTACAAGGTCACAAATTTGGAGCACCAAATGTAGATTAGACTTTCAACTGTAGTAAAGTGCAGCTAGACTATCTTGCTAATCATTGCTCCACAGCAAGGCACCAATGTTTTTTTTTTTTTCACAAAAGTCTCCAGTCTTTTATTATTACCAAACAAAAGCTTACCTTGGGCAATGGTGCCTTCATCCTCTTCACTCTTTGCCACCTCACTCACTTATCCCAGCATTCCTTCCACTTTTCAAAACAGTCTGTTAAGTCCTCTGTCAGGATTGCCATCTGCTGCCTTATCGCATGCTCCTTAAACATTAAATTTCAGTGAGGATCAAACTTACTACTCTGTAGTAATGGTCTGCAAGATCAGCACACTACCCATTATTGTACAGCCTTAGTTAAAGTTAACTAAGTCTGGCACAAGGCTACAAGTATAGGACACAGGTGGGATCAAATTAACGGATCATATGAAGAATAAGCACCCAAATTTTGGTTCAACTCATATGATCAGATTCTGAGCTGACATCAGTTGTTACGTGGAACAATAGCATACTTATTGAAAAGTGAACAAACATATTTCATGTAAAATTTTTTTGACTCAAACTTTTTTTCAAATAAAGAAAATAAACATAGCTTTCCCAAGGAAATCATGTATGACTGTCTCTCATACATGCTGTGTTGGGGTGATCAACTGAAAAATTGGAAAAAGGGGTGATCAATGTATAAGTTATTTCTCTCGCTTTTTGTTGGGCCATGATCACTAAAAAAGGTCTGAATTTTCAAAAAACAAGCTCGCACAAACAAGTGACTAACTTACTATAACCCTACATTGCATTTGAACCCTTCACAAAAATCTTATTTGGGAGGGAAAAAACAAAAACATTCTTCCCTACTCATTGAGAAGAGTGTGTGTGCAAAATTTGAGGTTTTTGCTATGAACAGTAAATAGATAGATACACGAACACATGAATCATTCAGCAGTGTTTAAACTGGTCTGTTGTGGGTAACATACATTAATAAAAAGATGGTTATGATTTAATCAAAATTTTATGTCCATTGGCAAGGTAGCCATTAATGTAATTCTGTGATAATGTCCCTATCAATTTTTACCAAAATAGTTATATGTATTAAGATTATTCTGCTTGCTTGTAAAATGATTATTACAATTTCTGATTATCATTCATTCTCCTCATATCTTATATCTTTTCTCTTCTGACACCCCACTCATCTTCGTGATGTAATGAACAAAAGTAAGAATGGAAGAGGGTGATTGTACTTGGATGGGAGCAAAAGAGACTCGGCATTCATAATAACTGTCATTCATCTATTACTCCTCTCTCAGAAGTCAGAAGCCTAAAAATGAAGTTATAGTAGCAGTAGACCACTGGAAAATAGACTGATAGCGAAAGTAATAATGATAACAGATATATTAGTTACATTTACTTATGCATGTTATTATAGCTAATATAGGTACGTTCCATTGGTAATAAATTACTTTAACAAAGTTATATACTTTAATTGCAGGAATATATATACGAGTGTAATGATGATCTATTAGTCGTTAACACCCATAGAATTCCCACTGGGTTAATTTGTACAGAAATAAACCACATATGTAGTTAATCAACAGAAACCGCCATGCGACCAATGTCTTTTGGCAGCATGCTACGTTGAGGGTGATCAAAAAAATTGAAATAGGGACGATCAATGAATATGTTATTTCTTTCACCCTCTTTTGGGCAGTGATCATTAAAAACTGAAGAAACTTATTTTGATAGTTCTAGTGCCAGTTTTAGTTGATGGTTTCTAACAGCTGAGTTTTAAGTGGGGCATTTGCACCCCCTGCTCCAGATCAGGCCCCCTCACCAGGGGTGTTTGAAAGTTGGAACTTTATGGTCAATGAAGGATAATGGTGCAGTACAAATGTTTTGTGTAACTCCAGCTTGGTGTATCCATATAGAAAATATGGTATTATTCTTAGCCAGTAACAGGGTTGCTGAGAAGACATATTCTGAATATCTCTCTTTTTTGCCCCATCCCCTCTCCCCAGATATATCTCCCTCTTGGGAAATTAGCTGTGAGGTCACCCACATTTAAAAGATTCAGTTACTTGTTTTATATTTGTGCATATACAAAAGTATTGAGCGGGAAAATGTGTAACATACTCTTGTGAGTGACAACATATTTTCCTGACGGGATTAATTTGCGAACTGACTTTCTATCCAACACTTTGTCTTGTAGCTCCTTTTGTAGAAATGGGGGATGGGGTCCAAAGGGATACAGCGTATACCTACTTCTCAATTTCCAGGTTTTTTGTACAGCTTGGAAATTGTCCTTATTTTAAAAAAATTATCTACAGGGCATACTATGCCATGAAATCCCTACCTGCATAGGGTCACTTCACTCATCTTTGACGGACCCTCTGTGATCTCTAAGCATAAATCCTTGCTTAAGCCTCACCATATACCTAATTCCCCAAATCCATTTCTATCACTAGGTGGATCCCAGAAAACAGATGAAGGAAATGCTCAATAGTACCTTTGATTGGTCCCAAAGGGTTATCTGTAGTCAAGTGACTAGTTGTACATTTTTTAAACAAATTTTTGGCTGCAAGCCTGTGACCCGGTAGTATTTAAGGTCTAACAAAATGTTTTCTTTCATTATGCTTCAGAAGCAACACTTCCAGTTCACTCCCAGTCGCTTCAAGCTTGTTAACCAGTGCACATTGCTTCAGTATTTTACCTTTTGATGTCTTGGAAACGATTCCTGCGGCTAACTTGAAAGTTCAATCTCATTGTGAATTTCAAATATAATATTTAGTGATTTGTCCATTTTCATGTACAGTAAACCCTTGATTCAACAAAAGAATAAAGAGAAGGGACGTCTCTTAATGCCAAAAATCTGTTGAATCCAAATGTAGCTAAGGAGGTCATTTTTACCATTTTTTTTTAAATGTGAAAAGGCTTTATTATGATATACATACAATATAATATAAAATCATTGAATTATGTCAATAATGCCTAAAAGAATAAGTCGTATTTACTCATATTTTTAGACTGCGTAGTTCAGTGATTTTTTACCTCTTTTTGTTGGTGACCTCAAATCTTATCTGAAATCTATCATCGAGATCCATGTTCTTATGAATAAGATTTATTTCAGGTATAACTAAGAAATATTGGTTATTATAAAAGAAAAATGAAAGGTAATTGACTATATTCTGTTATTGACCAATACACAGAAATCAAATTGAATATTCATGAAAAAGATCCCTTAAACCTGAAATCCGTTACACTGTTGTTGATGTGAATAACTTCAAATCATTCTCTAGACAAGTGGCTCTAGTTTTATTCACAAATGGTCATCTTCCATCTTTTTTTCCAATTGACATTTTTTATTTTAAGAATTTAATGCTTTGCTCTGGAAGATTTCATTTGCTTGCTTGGAATTTGGCAGTGATCATTTCTCTGTATTTTAGTTGAAGTTAGTTACTTTACTGTTAATGAAACAAGGGTGAGTTTTTATGTGCAGAATTGTGAAAATCATAAATATAGTTCAGAAAATCTTTCCATGGTTTTTTATCAAGGTAAAGGTTTATTTTTTCATGTAAAATCCACTTATATAAAACACAATGTACATACATGTGTATATGTATATATATGCAAGGTTTGTCTATGAAGAAACCTAACTTTTAAAACAGCATACCAATGAGGTGTTCTAGGGTGCTCTGACTGATATGTTGTATAGGAATTACCTTGACCTTTTGTATAAAAAAAACCCCATCAATCCACGTTGGTTAATCATTTAACTGCCAAAGTGAACATACGTCTAGTGCGCTTGGACTTTTTTTTCTCAAGTTAAACTATGATGGTTTTAAAAGTCCTGTGATTCATGAAAATCATTACCTAACTGTCTGTGGAGTTTTCCAAATTGGTAGTAATTTGTGCAACATGATTTTTAAAGGAAACCTGATGGCGTATCGTATTGCGTTTTTCTCATCTGTCTGCAGATTTTGCTGCAATATGATGCATCATCAGTTTTTCTTTTAAAATCATGCTGCATGAACTTTTACAGATCCCTACCTCTTCCAGAAACTTTAAGGACTGTCAAACAATGATTTCCACAAATCACAGCACATGCTTTTTCTATGGAATCATCTTCGGTCCTGAGGAATATTGTCCAGATGTAGCTTTCTCTTTGGTGTATGTCCTGATACCTTTCACGGCATTACATACGGTTCAGACAATCATCTCCATAGGCCTTTCGCAACATTAGAAAAGTCTCCCAAAAAGTTTTCACTAATTTGAAACAGAATTTCATTCAAACCCATCACTCTTCTAAAACTTTCATTGGTCATCTTCGAGAGAAAGGCCAAGCACACTGGACACATACACTATCATACAACAACCCGACATGAATTGAGGTAAAAAAAGTCAGTGCTACATAACATTTCAGCTGGAGGATGCTAAAACAACTCACGTGCGTGCTCTTTTAAAAATTTGATTTCTTTATGGACAGACTTTGTATACATTCTTCTGTGTAGCACTTTTCACTGAGCACAAAGATACTATACACTGATACTAGGCAGAAGTGCGAGGGAGCAACTCTTTGATCCTGGAAAGTGTGCACAGATGCTACGCTCTGATCCCAAGAGGGGAGCCGGGTTGCAAAACTTCGATCTTAGGCAGAGCGAACAGACACTCTGATCTAATGAAAAAACGCTGATCCATAGGTGAATGATCCAGTTGTTTTTGATGGGTTCTCTGCTATTTCAGTTTAGATTTCTATATAGTCAAGCAAGAATTTAGTTTGTTAGAAACCATCAAGCAAAACTGTCACCAAAACTGTCAAAATAGGTTTCTTCATTCGTTGGTCTGGCTGACTGGCTATGTAATATATGTACCATACATACAGGTTGTATAAATGGAGCTAGAGGGCTGAAAATTCAAATATTTACTCCTCATTATATCTAGGAAGAACACATTTTTGTTTTTTTCAAAATCCCCTTCCAGTTTTTTTGGGGGGTGGGGGGATCAGTATACAATGTGTGTTTATGCTAAATTGATCCCCTTTTTTGTGTCCACCTTTTTTTTTTAATTCATCCTTTTTTAATGATCACTGTCCAACAAGAGAAGTATCTCTCTCAATGATTCTCCCCTTTTCCAATTTTTTGATTGATCACCTCTATACGGCATGCAGCCAAAAGACATGGGTTGCATTACGGTTTTTATTTGTGACCTATCAGACCTGTATTTTGTTTCCTTAATTTTCAATGACTCTACTCCCTCGATATAAGTAAAGCATTTTTGAACTTCTCATAACACACTTATATTTCTGTTTTTCTTTAAGGTTTGAAAATATTTATCATCTCTCGTTTTGTAATCAACATCCATCTTCCACTATAACTGACTGCAGAAAGGATGGGTTTCGTTTTCTGTAAGTATACCTTTTTATGCACTAAGTATACCTTTTTATGCACTAAGTATACCTTTTTATGCACTAAGTATACCTTTTCATGCACTAAGTATGCCTTTTTATTTTCTAAGTATACCTTTTTATGCACTAAGTATACCTTTTTATGCACTAAGTATACCATTTTATTTTCTAAGTATACCTTTTTATTTTCTAAGTATACCTTTTTATTTTCTAAGTATACCTTTTAATGTAGTAAGTATACCTTTTAATGTAGTAAGTATACCTCTAAGTTGCTCTGAAATATTAACTTTATTCAAGCATTCTAAATCAACTTTGTTTATCACACATCAAAGAAAACTTGTTTTATTTGTCATTTTAAAAATATGATGCAGTTTAATGGATAGCTAATATGTACATTTCAAACTTTTTAAAAAGAATTTACATTTGTTTATAAAGTGAGGCCACTGGTAGTAAAAGGGTAAGGCAAGCCAGGGGCTCCTTGCAGCCTTACTTGCAAAATTCAAACCTTAATGTGCCATCATCCCTTTTATGAAGACTTCATAATTTCATGTTATGTTAGTTAAAGACAACATGATTTTCTGGCTTGACTTCGCTCGGGCTGTTACGAAACGCTGAAGCTACCACTGAATAAGACTAAATTCGAATTATATCACACTAAACTCTGTGAATAGTTTGTAAAAAATTTAAACAAAATTCATAATTCAGTTACATGCTTTGTTTTGTAAATAATTCAGTCTGAATCTAAATTCTTTTTATGTGCTATATAGAGTGAATAATTATTGATTTTGAAGTTAAAATTCAAGTGCTTTAGGCAAAGTATATATTCTATCACATGTTTAGTTTTGTAAATAATTTAGACTAAATCTAAATTCAGTCAAGTGTTTTGTTGTGCAAATAGTTCAGACAAAGTTTTTATTATATGAGTTGTTGTATTAATAATGAGAAACCGTCAACCAAGACTGTCAACCAAACTGTCATTATAGGTTTTTTCAGTTTTCAAGTTGGTCTGTCTGTCTATCTGTCTGGCTGGCTGTGTATGTATGCATATGTGTATGTATCAAGCATACTGGCCAATGCAGCTAGAGGACTGAAAAAGTTACCATTTACCCCCTGATTAAGTCTAAGAAAAACTTTGTTTCTTGAATATCCCCCCCCCCCTAAATAAAAGGTTACTAATGGTGGGTCCAATTTGCAATGTAAGTTTTTTAATCGGACCCTTGGTTTGTGTCCAGCAGTGTTTTCCAATCTTTTAATTGATCACCAACAACATGGCTGCCAAAATAATTTAGTTACATGATGGTTTATATTAAGAGACTAATCAGGCCTATTTAGTCTGAATTTTAATTACTTGCTTTGTTGTGTGAATAATTTAAACTAAATTGAAAATTAAATTGAATGTCTTTTTCTGTAAAAAATTTAGTCAAAACTCAAATTCAACAACATGTAGTTGTATGAAAAATTGAAGGGTCTAATTGGTTTCACTTGTTACCTGTTGTTTTTATACTGTCTGCATTTTAAACACACCTGCTTCTGTGTATACACATATCATTACAAATAAAATATGTCTTTTATAAATGAAATGTAAATCTTTTTAAAATCTAAAATAAATCTTTTACATATATAAACCTTCCATAAATAAAATACAAACCTTTTATGAATATAGATCTTTTCTAAATAAAATATAAATCTTTTACAAATACAAACCTTCCATAAATGAAATATAAATTTTTTATGAATATCTTTCATAAATAAGATATAAATCTTCCATAGATAAAATATAAATCTTTCATATTTGTTAATCTTTCATAAATGCGACAAATCTTTTATAAATAAATTTAATTTTTTCAACATATATAAATCCTTTATGAATAAAATATAAGCATTTTAGAAATATAAATGTTTTATAGATAAAATATAAAACTTCTATGTGTATGATAATTCTTTTATCGATAATAAAGGTATCAGAAACTGTCTATCAAAAGTGTCATTGTAAATGTAAACATTTCCTCCTTATTACACGTAGAAGACAAAATGCATTTTTCATTTTTTTAAATTCCCTCCCCCAAAAGGTTTTTAGTATGGGGGTTTAATTTACTATGTAAGTTTATGTTGAATTGGTCATTTAATTTGTGTCTGGCTGTGTTCCCACTTTTTTTTTCGAAAAATTCAGACCACCTCCATACAAATAGCGAAAGAAGTGACTTCTACAGATCAACCCTTTTTCCAATCTCTTTAATTGATCATCCCAAAAGCAGCATTTTGCCAAAAGGCATTAGTTGCCTGACAGTTTCTATTGAGTGACTAACCAGACCTGTTTTTAATAATTCATCAATTTTTTCCTCTTATGGATAATTCTTACTAAACTGTTAATTAATTATTGGAGTGAACTGAAGATTTACCCTCGTAACCCATTTGGCAAGGGGTCTGCACTATTAGCAGTTCCTTCCAACAAAATTGCCCCATAGATTATCGGATGAGAATGAAATTTGGTGTTGGAGACTTGTGGATTTGGGCATAACCTACATCAAACTATAAAAAAACACCATTATGTTGGCTACGGTCTCAGCCATTCCTGCTTAGATAATAATCCCTCACCATATTAAGAGTTCTAAGTGCACCAAAATATCAGAATGTATAGAAATAATTAAAAAATATTCCTTTTAAAGTTTATTATAGGTGCTAATTGAAATTATGTTTTGATTTAAATGGAACTGTTATAACTGTATAAAGAAGTGATTGCTCAATTTAGTTCATTGTATCGTGAACATGACCATTAAAGACCAGATGGACGCAGATGTCGTGTCATGGCCGATTGGAGTTTACCTCATGAAGTGTGATGCTTGCTCTGTGTTGACAAGTCCAAAGGGCTTAGGATCATCCTGAGACCTAAAGATTAGCGCTCTCCTTTCCCTGCGACAATAGTTGTGAGGACTCAATAGAATTTTTGCTGAAAGCTTACTCACACGTTCATGTGTGTGGTATCCCCTCATTAAACCAACCTTGTGTCACACTCTTTTCTCGTGGGGGATCAGACTAATAGGCCAACAGAGTTGTGGATGAAACCTAATTTTCATTAAAGATTAAGGCTCACTAACTGATTATTCAAACTGCAATACTATTACAACAAGGTTGAGCTGAAGTTGTGAGTGCCTTGTATTCTTGATCTGATTTTATTTAATTATTCACTTGAGAATTAAGGATAACTTAATTAAATAAATTAGTGCCCCTTATGTTCAACTGCTGCATAAATATTACATAAAAGTTGTTATATTATTATATGATAAAAGTAATTTACTTATTCACTTTTTAGTTGATGGAGTATTGTAAATGACTATTAGCAATTTTTTTTCATTTTTATGCTATCTATCCCAATATTTTTGTTGCTTTGTATTGTGACTATTCTCAGACCGGATTCCCTTCCCAGAAGTAGATGGGGTGGGGGATTGAGATTTGAGGACTGATTTAGACTCATGCTTGTCATGTGAAACCCTGTAACTCAGATGGCAGAAGTGCTAACAGATATCTAGTCTCTCTCCAGCATAAAGGAATGCGAGTTCGAGTCTCACTAGGGGCTTATTCTTTTTTTCGATCAATGCCGTTTATTCACTGATGGTTGAATGGAATCCCAATTTAGAAAAGTTGTGATAAAAAGAAACAAAAGTATTAAGATGAAGGTAAATAGTAGCATAAAATAAAAAAAAGGTCGTTAATAATGATTTACTTATATTAGGTTTAATATTGAATATTTACCCCAGTGTATATAGGTAGGCAATAATAATACTGTTTGAGTCTAGCCGTACCAAGTACTAGAATATTGAATTTTATGATTTGGTACAATTACTTCTGTGAAGATAATCCCTTTATATAACTTTATACAAGGCCTATACTAATATAAGCTCATTTAGACTAGCATTGTTTGGATGATTATATAAATCCTACTTTTCATTAAGTCATGAATTCGATTTTTTCAAAAGATACTTTTATACAAATTTAATCTTAATTCTATTGAATTACATGCATACTCACATCTCTCCTTTCTCTCTCTCTCTTCCTCTCTCTCTTTCTCTCTCTCTCTCTCTCTCTCTCTCTCTCTCTGTCTTTACTTATCCATCTATTTCAGTCTGTTCCTACATATCTATCTATCTATCTATCTATCTATCAGTTTGTGCAAGGGTGTGTGCATATATCTATATTTAGAGAGAGAATGAGAGAGAGATTTGATAGATTTTAATATATATATATATATATATATATATATATATATATATATATATATATATATATATATATATATATATATATATATATGTGTGTGTGTGTGTGTGGAAAGAGAAGATATACATGAGGAAATATGGATCAACATGAGAATTTGAAGTTCATTTGTCTGAAGACCTAATTCATATACTGGAAATTGACAAATATTGACAAAACTTGATGCATTTTTATTGTACGTATTGAATTCTCTACTTTATGTCATGCTCAGATATTGGTCTTGTCCTTTCTTGTCTTTCTTTCTATTTATAATTGAGCTGACAATTTACAAAAATGCAACATTTCATCTTTGTAATTCAAGTAGTCTGGGTTGGTTCATCTGTTGGTGACTTCTAAATAGTTGAAATGCTGTGTTGTAGCCAGAGGGATTGAATTAAGGCTCCCCCTTAAAGATGATCACTTGAAAAATGTTTTTTTCTAAAAAATCCAGTTTTGCAACTTAATAATAACAGGTCTGGTCAGTCACTCGATATAAACAGTTATGCATGTTGGGGGTGGTCAATTAAAAATCGGAAAAAAGGGTTTTCACAATGAATAAGTCAATTCTCTCTCCTTTTTTTGAGCCGTGATTACTAAAAAAATCAAACATAGATTAAGGAATCAGTCTAACATAAACCCACATTGCAAATTATCCCCCCCCTCTAAGAAGGGGGCTGAATTTTAAAAAAAGTTTATCAATTAGTTAATTATCAGCCCTCGAGCTACATTAGTGCTGCCAGTGCACATAGCTTGTACAATAGCCAGCCAGTCAGCCAGACTAGCTTGAAAACTGAGAGAAACCCTGTGTTGACAGTCTTTGTGACTATTTTTGTTAATGGTTTCTTATAGTGTGTTGTCTGTTCATGTTAACCCTGATATACATATATATATATATGTATATATATATATATATATATATATATATATATATATATATATATATATATGTATATGTATATGTATAATACTATTGTAGCCAGAGGCATTGAAATAAGGTACCCCTACAAGGTGTTTAAAAAGATAATTTGGGTAATTTACAACTCAATAATGATAGTGTGGGTTGTGTGTTCAGGCTCACCCCAATCTATTTCATAATGAATGATTTTCCAAGGTAGGTAACTATTAAATGCAAATTTTGATTGATCTCCCTTATTTGCAAATGCGTAATTTCTCTCAGAGCATGTCCCAACAGGCGACAGAGTTGTCTAGTAATAAAATACATTACTCTTCTCATCTAATCTCACGCTTGTTACATGGTTTGTCACATTACACTCGCGTTATAAAGAGGGACTACTATAGTTGTTACCCACTCATTATTACACATGCTTTCTTGCCTAATGTTCAGAGGCATAACAAGAAAGGGGGAGGAAGGGGAGTCATCTCCGCCCCCAACACCAGGTGTAAAATTTCCTCTGGCCTATAATGCCTGTTAATTGATAATTATGCCCTCCCCTAGGATATCAGATAACTGCCCCTATCTTTGCCCCTGGGTGTTGTCTTTGCCCCATGGGGGGCACTGTCTTTTTTCCCCCCTGGGGACACTGTCTGTGCCCCCGCCAAGCACTATCTTTGCCTCCACCCTGGGTGCTGAGAACCCTTGCCATGACACTGCTAATGGTGTCAGATTCCTTAGCACTTAGTAAAGCCTTCATTTTCTACTTCTTCTTGCCACCAAATGTATGCAGACACAGAGAACACATAGTTTCATATCATATTTAAATGGCAGTGAATAGATTTTGTGTCATTTACATAGGTGAATAAGAAACCTGATACATTATATAGAATTGCCCTTACTTTGTGTATCTTGTCTTAGTTATAATCTGAAAATGATTTCAAGTTAATATATTCTTAGATTCAAGGTAAAGAGAACATAGATACGCAAAAAGTTTGGTATGATTTAGTTTTAAATGTGTCGTCTTCAAGAGATCAACATAATTTTTACTTGCATATTTGACAATTTGGTTCAAATGTAGAATCCGCACACCAAAATCAATTCAAGTCAAAAGTGCAAATTTTTATTCAACACATGTTTCTTCAGTTTTTAAGTTAATCTGTCTGTCTGTCATTCCGTCTGGCTGCACCAATGCACAAAGCTATGTGGCTGAAAGTTAATACATTTACATCTTATAAAGTCTACAAAAAACACATTCATTTTCATTTTTTGAAATAGGTTAGGTTTTTTTTATAGGGGAGTTCAATTTGCAATAAAAGTTTATGCTAGATATTTGAAAATTCAAACTTTTTTAAGTGATCCCTACTCAACAAAATGCTTTGATTGATTAATTCATTGACCGGCTCTTTTTCTAATTTTTTTTTTATTGATCCCCCCCAAGATGGCTTGCTACTAAAAGACGTTGATCTTGTGACGGCTTCTATTGAGGAGCTAACCAAACTGCTTAATAAGTTTTTCAAATATTGTGATACTGTTTCTTCACAATATTTTATTATGCAGTTAAAGGGGTCTGAACTGAAAATTTCCCCCTTGTTTAGATTAAATTTTGATTTCCACTTTTGACTGGAATCAATTTTGGGCTCTGGATTCTACGTTTGATCTGACGCTTGGACCACTTCATTTCAGCCAATCCATTCTTCTGCCCTCGTTAGGTGTACTATCTGAAGAAAAAAAGGATTTGGGGGGAAAAATATTAAAATTTTAGAGTAATAAAGTGTTTCTTCTTTTTCAACTGTGAAAAAATTTGTCAATTCTATGAATGTCAAGAAGTTTTTTGTTTAGACCAAATTTGAAAAGGTTCAAAGCATTCATAAGAAAGGAAAGATAGAAGCAGTGGATGAAGAAAGAGACATTTTTTTTTGTTTTATGTCACATTAATTCTTATAATTCTTTTTTTAAAATCAATTCTCAAAATAAAAAACTGTGACGTAGGAAAAAGTATTCGTAATTTAAGAAGCTAAAACATTTTTTTAACATTTCATATTTTAAGAATAGTTATAACCCAAAACTTATGTGGAACACAAATTGATTCACATTTTTTGCATACAGACCAAATTGAGACAAGACTCGTAAAAACCAGTCAGTGTCCATTTTCAGAGAGTCTTCTTTGAAATCTATCAACAGCTTTACATTATTTTTTTGATCAATCATGAACAAATAGTTTTATTGCA
Organism: Thysanoteuthis rhombus; assembly: GCA_963457665.1. Lineage (NCBI taxonomy): Eukaryota > Metazoa > Mollusca > Cephalopoda > Oegopsida > Thysanoteuthidae > Thysanoteuthis > Thysanoteuthis major. The sequence continues at coordinate 2,777,766 of OY735233.1, forward strand.
GCAACGAATGTAATCAAAAATTACGTAAATAATGTTGTAGATTTTGAATGGAGTCTGTTCTTTTTCTTGTTTCATTTTTAGAGAGATTAGTTTTTTTTCTTCTCTTAGATCGCACAATATACATGTTGCATATTGGGAAAAATATGGCAATTTATCTACAATGGCTTTAACAAATGAATAGATTTAGATTTATCTATTCAACCAATTTAAAATTGCAGTTGACTTGTGTTTGCCTCAGTTTCACATTATAGTAACATGACATATGTACTTGTATATCTATTTTGTCTGTAACACCCAAGAGGAAAGGGAAAGATGGTGTAAGTACTTTTATCAGTATGTTGATATAAAATCTTTGTTTATTGATCACTTCGATGTCAAGTAATTAAAATCTGTCAACAAAAACTTTCAACAGAACTGGTTTCTTCAGTTTATAAGTTTGTCTGGCTGGCTATTTATGTATCACGTGTACAGGCAGCACCAATGAGGCTAAAGGGCTGAAAGTTTAAAAATTTACTCCTCGTTATGCCAAGAAACTAACTTTTTTTTACCGCCCCTAAAATTAGGTTTATAGTGGGTGTGCAATTTACAATGTAAGTCTTTGCTAAATTGATCATTTAGTTTCTGTGCAGAAGCATTCAGATGTTTTTCAGACTTTCCTGGTGGTCACTGCCCAATAATAGGTGAGAGAGAGAAAATGAATCAATTGATCACATCTTTTTCTAATTTTTTTAATTGATCACCCCCAACATGGCATGCTACCAAAAGATGGTTTCTATTAAGTGATTCATACCCGTCTCTATTTAGTTCAAAACAAGTTAGGGGAAGTTACCTGCAGATTGTTTTTGTTTGAATTATCTATCTTGGATTTATCTACACCTGTGTTTCTTGAACTGGTGAATGATTCACCCAGGGGTGAATGAAATAATTTGGGTGATGAATGAAATTATAAGGGTGAATGAAACATGCATGAAACATGAATGAAACATGATGGGTGAAAGACTTAACTTTCTTGGATATCTATATTTTTTCTATTCTTGAAAAAATATTTCTTATGATAAACATGTACAATAAGAAAGCCAATTCCAAGTTCTAAAACTTCTGTCTGTTAAATTTGAGTTAAATAGAAAAAATATTTTTTGTGTTAATCTTTTTAATCACTCCTTGTTTTCTCTACAAATACTTAGGAGGTCCAAGAAAACATGAATAAAATAAGAATTCACAAGGTGACATGCAAGTAACATTCTTTGCACTGCTAAATATATCTATCAATTATCAAATACAGATAAATTCCCAGGACCTAAACTGAAGAATATCTTATTTAATTTGAGGATTTTATGACAATATAAATATATGTATATATATGTGTGTGTGTGTGTGTGCGTCTGTGTCTGTATAAATATATATATATATATATGTGTGTGTGTATGTATATATATTTATATATATGTATATGTTGTATATATATATTTCAATTAATCATGGAAATTTGGTCTAAAACAATGGTTAACTTTTGTTTCATCAGATATTTACCTATATATGTATAGATAGATAGATAATTATTTTACATTTCATGATAATGATTACTGATCGATTACGCAATGGCTGTATGAAATTGATCAGTAACAAATAAGTAGCAAATATTTATTTATGCTCTAATTCAAAATATTGAGCCCTATCCCCAGAGATAGAAGCAACACTTAAAACTGTTATAATACATAAATATATATATAGAGAGAGAGTCATATAGTTTTATATATGTGTGTGCGTGTGTGTGAGAGTGTGCGCGTTTCAGAGCACCTCATTCTATTAATAACTTTTGTTTGCCTTTAATAAGTGAGTTTTATGACAATCATTGGATCTTGACTCTCTCTCTCTCTCTGAAGCTGTAAATGTATGTAGCACTTGAGAGAAATAAAGCACCTGAAGTATTTCTGTCTACTAAAAGAAGAGCCTGTGGGGTAGGGCACCTTTGTCAACTACTCATCATATGCCTCCTTTCTCTTCTAATCTGTCTGTCTCTCTCCTACTGTCTCCCTAATATTTGGCATTGGTGGCAGCAGGGGGCCCCAGGGTGGCATCTCAGCCTATTGGATTTCATTTTCTAGCACAAGTTTTCTTCACTTAGCTTCTATCTAAGAAGAAACAAAAAGAATGATGCTTTCAACTCTTATAAAAGTAATTCTTTGTTTTGTTCATTTGGTACTTTGAATAAATATATAGGAATTAATATTATTTATGCAATAACCTCACCATTATGTAATAATCTTTTTATTATTTTTTCTTAGATGAATGAAGTAAAGTAGAGTTTTATTATCAATTCTTGACTATTATGTACCTTCTTGCTAATTTCTTTTGATTAGAAATGAAATGACTAAAAAATCAAAATTAAGGTAAATTGTTTGCTAAAATTGATAATGAGATTCGATGTAATTTTCAAAATATGGATTCTTCATTTATTTCTCAGGGATTTTTGTGCCCTAAAAAGAAAAAGTAGAAATAATAACCGTATTTTTTCTTCATATTACCTGCTGAAATGGGAAGGGAGTGTCTCATACACCCATGGGCCTTAAATGTCATCAAATACAGTATTATTTTTCTAGATACCCTATGTAATTTATATTTTTAGTGTGTCTTTGAAGAACTCCAGGATTCCATGCCAAATGTCTTTGGTTAATATCTGAAATTCCTCAAAGATCTGAATTGATTAGAAATTTGGTAGAGATGACCCAGATAGTATTAATACATGAAGTCTTTTTTTTCTTTTTTCTTCTTTTTTCTTTTTTTTTTACATCTGTTAGGATAAGTGTTTTTGGTTGCTGCCCCTCTAACTTGGGCTGTTGGCCCTGCTGTCTTTACTGAAATATCTGATCAAGGGGTAATCAAATAGGTGTTGCGGCTTTTCTCCATCTGCCCTCCTCTCTCTCTCTCTCCCTCATCTCTCCAGGCAATCCCCCCCCCCCAGCATCGGCTTACCCTTCTCCTCCCTCTCTATTCTCTCACTGCTTACGATCTCACCAACTCTCTCTGCTTCTCATTTGCTAATTCAGTGCCGAATAGTTCTGTGGTGCATGAAGCCTGTAGATATTGGTTCTACAAGTTGATTATATCACCCTCGACTTATGTCCCATACATACGAAGAAAGGATCTGAAATGCCAGGATTCATAGGAGTGAATTTATAATCATACCTACAAGATACCTCTCTCCTCGATGAGCATATAAATATATAATCATACCTACTGAATACCTTCTCCTCATGAGCAACTAACCCATAGGTACCCTTTTTAAAGTTGTCTTTGTTGTTAAGAACTCACATGGGCTTTCACCTGATGGAAAACCATTGTCTGCTAAGGCTATGTTTATAGTTTTTAGCCACTCTGGAGATTAGTTCATTTATATGCAAACTCTGAGAAATATATTTCAGCTTCACATCTTAGCAAGGTAAGTGTAGTCTGAAGTAACATAGTAATTGTTTTTCAAAGTCTTTGATGACTCTGAACAATTATTAATGAACCCTACTTATTTTTTGTCATTGCTTTTTCATAGTAGGTAAAAAGGCTTTTTTTAGATTTTGATCAGTTTAAAAAAAAAAAAATCCAATGAATGCATTTATAGTATTTTTATTTCGGCTTGGATTAAGAATAATGCTTTTTATTTATTTTCCTTTCTTTTTCAAAATAGACACAAATTCAAAATCTGCCTGCATACTTGTAATCACTACGAGTAAAATATAAGAGTTTTTGATCAGAACTTTTTTGAAAAAAATATTTTATTAATATTTTGAAAATGAGATTTTTTTCGAAAGCTGACATTTTTGCTGGTCTTCAGATAATTTTAATTTCTTTTCCTGCCATTCTATAGATACTTATTTCAATAACTTTAAATGCTTACCCAGGAGTAGAGAAAAAATTTTCTCAACATCCCCATGCTGGAATGGAGGGTCTTATATTCCTGTAGGTCTTCTAAATCATCAAATAGGTACAATGGCAACAAATAAATAATTATTTTTAATATCATATGACAAATATGGTGCATTGAGTTTCTTTTTAGACATGCTATGCAATTCATTCTTGTAGATGTCTTTGTAGAATTCAAGAGTACAATGTTAAAGGTCTTCAGTTAATTTCTGCAAATACACCAAGATCTTATCAAAGGAATAATATGTATATAATATACACAACATAACATATAATATATGTATATATTATATATATATACATTATTTACGATATGATAATATATATTATAATGTATAACATATATCGTACATATTACACATAAAATACTAGGTATGTATTTTACATATATAGATATGTATATGATACATATTATGTCTCTATATTATATGGAAATTATATATGATATATACTATATATTATATCCACACATTTATTATTATTTTATGTCAAGGGTTAATGCACCTCTGATTAGTACAATTCCATTAAAGTTGATTGTATATTTGTTTTTAACTTAGTTTTATACTAACTTTATGAGGCTGTTGGAACAAAAGTTGGTATATTTGATTGTATAATGTTTTTGTATAAAAGTATTTATATATGTATATATTTGTTGGGCACATCATTGTTTATTAATGGATAAGCGTCATTTATCAGAAAAAAATGATCAAATATTTCAAAAATAAAAAAATAACTTGAAATCATCGTAAAAGAATAATTTTTATGTCTTTGGATCTAATAAGTCATGAAATGTGGGACCTTAATTAGTAATGAATAAATAAAAATTGATGTCATAAATATTAAATAAGGTTTTGTTTTAGACGTGCTATGAAAATGCTATGCAATTTATTTTTGAAGAATTCAAGGGTTCTATGCGGAAAGGTCTTCACTTAATTATGACCTTGATTATTTTGATTCTTATATTTTTTCATTTTCATTTGGGAAAATAATTCATTTTAATCAGAATCTCATCATGTTTTCAGAAACCAGTAACCAAAACTGTCTTAATAGGTTTCTTCAGTTTTTTAGTTGGTCTAGCTGGCTGGCTATCTATGTATGTTGTGTACATACAGGTCACACTAGACGGCTGAAAATTTAAACATCCATTCTTTTCTATGTCCCGAAAAAAACAGGTAAATAGGTTGTTAGAGGATGGTTCAATTTGCAAGGTACGTTTATGCTAAATTGGTCCTTTAGTTCATGTCTAGCAACATTCACACTCCAGACATCTTTTGTGATCACTGCCCAACAAAAGTGTTAAGAAATAACCTATTCATTGATCATCCCTTTTACCAATTTTCTTAATTTATCACCCCCAGCATTGAGTGACATACGTGACCTGTATCTTTATCAATCTGGATGAATTCAATTGATTATCAATAATCAGTATATTGTTTATCTCTGTGTATGTGGGGTGGTGTGGAGAGTGGATGGATGACTATAAGCCTAGCTTAGTGTGATACAAGGCCGCAAGTGGGTCATCCAGTAATGATCGAACTCATCACATCAACGATAGTTTAGGAGACAAACTTACTTATTTTTGCTCAGCAAACACGCACGCACACACACACAAATGCATACAAGCACACTCACAAACATATATGTGTTTGTGTAGGTCACATTTAATACGAACAATGTGCCCCAGTTAACCCTCGTATTGATATTTTCTCCACTAATGTTAATCTGGCACAAGGACACAAGTGTGGGTCATCCAGTGAGAATTGACCTTACTTCTATAGTAATAGTCTTGTTTTAATTCCTCTTTAATTAATTCCATTTTTTTTTTTTTTTATTGTGATTGGGACGGGTAATTCAATTTAGGGAAAATTTTATCATTTTATGTATTTACTGATTAGGATAGATTCAAATGATTATCAATACCTAATAATAAATATATGAAAATTCTTTGGTTAATGAGGGTGAAAGTCTTGATTTACCCCAAAATTTATATGGTTCTCCTGAATTATACTGGTTTACCCAAGATTTTACACATTTTGGGGGCATTTGTCCCTCCTCCCTCCTGGCTTGTATGGTATGTAACTAATATATATATATATATATATATATATATATATGTATATATATATATATATATATATATATATGTATATATGTATATATATATATATATATATATATATATATATATATATATACATATATATATATGTATATATTTATATGATTGTTGATTTTAGAGGTTGCTTTGTCTATAATGATAGTGCTGATATTTTAGAAATAGAGAGTAAATATATAAATAGATATATATATGTTTACAACTTAGTTTTGAATCTTTCTCTCTCTATCTTTCTCTCCTCTCTCTCTCTCTCTATATATATATATATATATATATGTATATATATATATATATATATAAATATATATATATATATATATATATATATATATATACATATATATATATATATATATATATATATATACATATATATATATATATATATATATATATATATATATATATATATATATATATATGTATATATGTATCCTTTATGTGATACAGTTTTTAATTGATTTATACACTTTAATATTTTTTTGTGCTTAAACAGTCAAACAGTAAATAAAATGATGAAAGTTTTCTCGCTTTTGATAAACTTTAAACCATGAAATAACTATTATGTTAATATTGTATTCATATCTGGATAAATAAACATTATATCCATGTAAGAATAAATTTAAAATCAAAAGCCTTGTACTTTTACTATTCATAAACCCCTTTCAGGAGATTTAATCAAAATGATAATCAGATTTATTTGAAAAACTTGATGATTTTAAAAAAAATTAATTCCTTTATAATCAGCTGGTTATTTCAATTCACAAAACAAAAGTTCTCTGTCATTATGGAAAGAGGATAACTGTGAAAAATTAAGCCAGCATAGTAAGAATTAATTTATAAGAAACAATATATAATTTTCTATTGATATGAAAATCCTGATATTATTTTTCTACATATCATATCATATATGATATACATATTATATTATATATGATATTTATATTATATCATGTTTATGTGATATAATATATCATAAATATATGATATATGTTTTATCCACATGTTCTCATCTTGTTCATTCATTGTCCATATTATTTATACATGTATAGATATTAGAAATTATCAACAAAAACTGTCTTCATAGGTTTCTTCAGTTTTAAAGTTGGTCCAGCTGACTAACTGACGATGTTTATATTATGTGAACAGATCACACTAATAGAGTTAGAGAGCTGACATTTTAAACATACAATCCGTATTATCTCAAGAAAAAAAACTACCCCCCCCCCCCAAGTTTTTTGTGGTGGGTTCAATTTTCAATCTAAGTTTATGCTAAATTGATCCCTTAGTTTGTTTTGGGAAAATCAGCCTTTTTTTTTAAAGTGATCACTGCCTAACCCAAGGCAAGAGATACAACTTATTCATTGATCACCCCTTTTCATGGCATGCTGTCAAAAGACATTAGTTGCATGATGGTCTCTATTGAGTGACTAACCAGACCTGTTATACATGTCCATCAAGTTGAATAAAAGGAAAATTGTTGTACTTGAAAAAAAGTTTATTTATTATCATATCAACGTGTTTTGCTTCCCGGCTTTGTCAAAGAACCTATTTTAAATGTAACAATATTGAAATGTTTGTATAATAAACTATTTTCCTTATTATCTTATTTAATACATATTGTTGGATATACAGTATCTATGTACTAATCACATCATACATACATAATATGTTTCATCTATAATGTTTGTAATATGATGTCAATAATATCTTGTATATATATGATATATCATATAATGTAATAAGAGCCAAACTGCCACTGCTAATGCAAAGGGCCAAATAACTGTTTCAACTCCGAATTCTTATTTGTTCATTCATTGTGTATACCTGCTCTACTAGTTTCTTCCAATGTGGACAATTATACTATTAAGAAATGGATACATAATCCAATAGAAATATTTGTAATTTGCGTTATATTATTTCAAAACCGTACTTGAAATGATCTCCTGTTAATACAAGGTGAATATATCATTTGGTCTAGACAACATGAAAAGAATAAACAATTAAATAAAAAATGGGGTTGCTGCTGGAATTGAACCTGCAACGGATAGGGTAGCTGCTTCAATGTAGCATTATTCTTACCATTGAGCTAAACAGTGGCTGATAATGTAACATATTATATATATATCATGTTATTGGTAGCATTAGTTGAAATATTTGGATTGGTTATTTTCTCTGAATTCATTTACAAACCAGGTCACTTAATTGAAAGTGAAGTATATCTTTACTTACAAATAAGGAAGACTTGATGACATTCTTGCGGGACAGTCTTAGTATCTTAAAAGTCTGGCATGAGCATTAGAATATTACCCAGGAATAATTACAAACAATAAATACTCGTGAATTTATTAGAATAAGGATATCTATGTATCTATCTATTACACATATATGGCACACCAATGGAACTAGAGGGCCAAAGATTGAATCATTTACTCCTTATAATGTGTAGAAAGAACACCTTTTTTTCTCCTTTTTTATATGGGGGTTCAATTTACACAGTAATTCAGTACTAGATTATTCTCTTGATTCATGTCCGACAACAACACACGTTTTTTGTTGTTTTTTTTAAATTTCTGACTCTTTAGTGATTTAACAAAAAGTGAGGAAAGTAGCTTATTTATTCATTGATCGCCCCTTTTTCTAATTTTTCAATTGATTGCCCCCAACCAAGCATGCTGCCAAAAGTTGTTGAAAGATGAAACTTTCTGTTGAAATACTAACCAGAATTGTGTTTTTATAAAAGTTTTAATGACTATTAATCACTATAATAAACAAAAAGTTGTCCGTCTAATGAAGTTTTCTTCTATTTATTGGGGAGTATTTACTAGTGCAACTCTTGATAGAATTATATTCTAGTCTTACTTCAGAAGTTTGATATAAATTGAGATTTTTTGGTTTGTTTATAATTACACTTCACTTTATTTTTTTACCAAGGTTTTTTGTGATAAAATTGCCATAATTCCCAATGTAAACCTCAGGCTGGACCCCAATGGATGGGTGGCCGGGCCCCACCTTGAAACCGCTTGCCCCTTAACCCTGCTGTTTTGGCCATTCATGGCATTTCTTTTGGCTATTTTTTTTCAAATTTAGTGATTTTTTTGCTACCCTGATCAATTCTCCTCATGGTTACCCCAGATTTAATAGATGGCACCCCTTACTTACTGTACTATAGAGACAAGCATGTTTGACCAAAAGCTTGCACCTTAATTTTTACTTCGAAAAAAAGAATCAGCATAAAATGATCATCTCAATACTTTTAACGATCTTAATCCAGATGTTTCTGAATCCTGAAAAGATCTATGATAAGTGCAGATGTATACTTATCCAATAGATTTCCAAATTGTTCTTACTAAAATTATGGATGCATGGATACCAGTGTGACCATTCTGTAGAATAAACTCAGTCAAGAAACCATCACATCATAGTATATAAATTCTTTTGAAAGTAACCTTGAAAAAGATGTTGGTCGCAAAATTCGATTAACCTTTCTCATACTAAAAGATAGTTCTTACACACAACCGAGTTTCAAAAAACAGAATTACAAAACTCCCAGTCATAGAAAGGAAACACAATCCGCAGATGTTCATAAATACTCCTTCTTGCTGGAGTACCTATTTGGGCAAGATTATGGTTCATGAAATTATAGATTGACAAATGAATTGCGTATACGAACAGAAGTTTTCCAAAATCAATAACGGATAATAAATGGTTTGATTTATTTATTTTTATTGAAATTTTCAAAGTTTATATTGTTTTTAGACTGACTAAGGTAAAGGTACATGTTTTAAAGAGGCCAGACTTTATGGTGTGTCATGTAGCCTGCCATAATAGTCACGTAATGTAATTTACTGTCCGTTGTAAAAAATTATGGCTTTGGAGAATTTTGCTTACTTCATTTCAGTGTCACCAATTTAGATATCTTATATCTAAATGCAGGTCTATTTGCAATTCAGTTATTTTATATCTAAATATACATCTATACTGTTAGATAAAATATCTATAATCCGTAATTTTTTATTTATTTCTATTGGATTTCTCAAGAACCTCTGATCCCCAAAACTTGACTCTGCCTTTTGTACTTAATAATATATCTGGCAAACATCAACTTCTTATAATGGCCAGTTGTCAAGTAATCGCAGTAGATTAGATTTTTCAAGAACCGCTGAGACAAACAACTCAGCGCTGTAATACCTGGTGTGCTGTCTAATATGTCTGGTTATTTTCAACTTCGTTCAATAACCAGTTGTTAACTAATCTCAATGCATACAAATTTTTCAATTGTAACTATTTATTGAAGTATTTTGAATACCGAAATTAGATAGCTATACTCTGCTTCAGGGGCGGTGGGGACAATATCCACATCTGCCCTCTTTAATAATTAGAATAACTAGAAATAAGCTTTTGTCATGCTTACATCAACAGTGATGTCTGGTGACGTAGCAGTAGAAATTTTTGTTACATTTAACTTGATGAATTGTATATTTACTTGATTTTACCTTTAGATTAGTCAGATATACAGGTAATATTGAACCAAAACAAAATTAGCTTTCCAAGGAAAATTATGAATCACTACCACTCATGTATACTGTGTTGGGGATGATCAATTAAAACGTTTGAAAAAGGAGTGATCAATGAATATAAATTCTCTCAGCTTTTGTCAGGCTATGATTACTAAAAGGGGTCCAAATTTTAAAAAATAACAAGTGGGCAAATACTAGTGACTCATTGTTCAATGAATTCCCTACAAAAAACCTATTTAGAAGGGGAATTAAAAAAAAAATTCTTTACTCATAGAGAGGAGGTATGGTGTGTCATGTAGCCTGCCATAATAGTCACGTAATGTAATTTACTGTCCGTTGTAAAAAATTGTGACTTTGAAGAATTTTGCTTACTTCATTTCAGTGTCACCAATTTAGATATTTTATATCTAAATGCAGGTCTATTTGCAATTCAGTTATTTTATATCTAAAAGTTTTTACTATGAATCGTAAGGGCTGGGTGCAGTCTAAATAGAAATATAAAAACATATAAATATCCGAACACATAATAACCTAAACCCAGCAACAGTGATTAAAACAGTCTGTTGAGGGTTGAGGTAATTAAAAATACTCTGCAACATTTTTTAATGTTTTATAAGTACAATGCAATGCAAATTTACTTAATTATTCCCATCAATTTTTGATGGAAAAGGGTTAACTAGTGATTATATAATCTAGCTAAACCTTTAATTCTGAAATAGTAATTTTTTAAAAAGATGCAGTTGATTCGGGTTAAATCTGACATCGGTTACAAGGAATTACTACTAAGTTGTACCAATTGTGCAAGAACAGAATTGAATGTATAAAATAATCCCCAAACTCTCCGAATCTTTTCTAAAGGGAACATTCGTTTATTGGGACCCACATTCATAGTCCTTGTGTGTTCTGCTAAGGCGAAATCCACTGTATTGTATTTGTTGCAGCTGTTCTACTGATATAGTCTCTCTCTCCATTTCTAGCTGAGAAAACAAACGGGAAGCCATGTGTTTGAATGTAGGTTATTCTTCAACAAAACGAGAGAAGTGAAACTCCTTTTGATAATGGTTTGAACCCAAGGACCTGTTGAGGTTTCATTTTACTCATATCAACCCTGAAATAGGCTACATATGCAAAAAGCTCTTCGGACCTCTATTAGATATATATATACGATGTTCATTCAAAATAAATTTATTATGACTTGGAAAACAGCCACATCAAAAAATATAAATAATTTCAGAGGTAATCTAAAAAAAAATGACATTGTCCATAATCTGCAAATGCAGTGACAACTAAAATCCCTACAAGCAAAAGAACCTCATTTTCAGACATGTATGGTAATCTTTTTTGCTGGGTTTATATCTCCCAGATATAGAGATAGTAGAGGTAGGTAATTGTTATTTACCTGTAAACAATAGGCGTACTCCAGAAAGTTTTGCGGTTCTTCATTCCCGACAATGCGCAGTCAATTGGATATATGAATAAGATTATCTTGATTAAAATTTACTGAATAATCCGTTTATATAAAATGTTTAAACCAGCTTTTGAAAGAGGATTTTATCAGTTCCATTCAAATATATTGAAAATACTTTTACATTCAATAAATTACTTATTAAGACAGAAATTGATTTGAAATAAAATCTTTTCTACTACATAAAATATTAACCTAGGAACTGGGGGGGGGGCATTTGAACCCCTCTTGATCAGGCTTTCTCACTAAGGGTAGGGGAGTTTAAAAGTTGGAGTCTTATTGTCAATAAATGATGATAGTGTAGCACAATTCTGCTCTGTTATCCCAATTTGATATTCTTGAAAAGACAGTATTCATTAGCAGCAAGGATGCCAATAAGATATATTCTCAAAATACATAATATATATAATTAATTACATAATATATAAGATATATTATCAAGATACTTATCTTTTGTGCAAGTTAGGGGCATCAGGGTGGTGCAAATGCATAAAATCTACAAAGAATTTTTGCTGAACCCCCATCCCAAGAACCTCTTTCGCTCCCCCAAAATATAAACTGAATACCATGAACCTTTTGATAAACAAACATTTTGCCATACCCAAATTGTAGATGTATCAATCGACAAATGAATACAGTAAAGCATACAGTTAAAAAAATGTACATTTAATTAACGGAAACCATAAAATTCATAAAACTATGGTTCATTGAACAAGACAAAAAATTCTTTTTCATTCTCATGATTGAGTTGTTCATGAATGTAAACAAGTTTTCAGCATAGTTACCAATGAGTTTTTATTGTCTACATGAATAATTTTTAGTTGAGAATCTTTTTTATTATGATACAATTAATAGATCATAAATTCTGGATGTTTTTTAGTGGCACATGTCATTTTTTGTCAGAAGTTCATAGTAGTTGCAGTATCATAGATCTGTACGTATTTATGAATTCCTAAACTTTCCACGTTTGGTTAATACTGTAAAATGTATTTTCAATGATGCGGTTTTTCATTGCTCACTGCAAAACTCAGAAAGTATTCCGATTAAATCATTCTTTGCATATTATAGAAACTGCAAATGGCAACAGGTAACAGTGTTCCCTCTTGCAACCTCCTTTGCGGACACCAATGCCTGGTTATCTGTCATGAAAGGATGATTACTGTGGTCTTTTGCCAGTCTAGCCATTAGGGTGTTTGCCGCAGGATAATGGTTTGCAAATTAGTCTTGTTGGCTAAAAGCCAGTGGGTTCATTCTTCACGATCTTCATCTTTTACAAGTATAAGTTCTAAGAATATCTACATAAAATATCAGCATTCATGAGGTCTGTCTGGAAAGCATCAAGCCAACTTATATTAACGTACAAATAGTTTACCTGAAATGACACATTTTGAGACCTTACTCACTTATCCCTGTGTTACTATCAATTTTCAATTGCCATCAGCTAACTTGTGGTGTTCTCCTTAATCTTGTCTATGGTCTGAAATTTCTTTGAGAAAAGCCAGGAGCCACAGGGAGCCAAATTTGAACTGTAGGGGGCCTAATGACCCCCCGCGTGATTTTTTAGCAAAACATCCTGCACTCGACATGAAGAAAGGCCTGACAGTCAAGCAAGATCAGTCAATGACATTTTATTGCTGATTACATAACTCTATTGGATCATGCGCAGTAAGGTCCCTTGGTTTGATTTCCAGGTTACATCAAGGCCACCTACCTTATGCAATAGGGGTTTTGCAGCTCATATGTACATATGCTTTTGCCAGTTCAAAATTAAAATCAAAGGATACACACTTGTATTTCTATTCACAGACTAGTTTCATAATATCTGTGGTAAAAGACAGACCTAAGCATTCTGCTAAACAAGCCAATCAATGTCTCTATTTAGGCACATGTAATGCAAAATTTTGGCCTCAAATTTGACAGTCAGGGCATATGTAACTAAATGAATAAGTTTTTGCTTAATTATCAAAGAAGCATACATTTTATTCAAGAAATATTTATTTTTCAACATAATAACCTTCATTGTAAATACACATTCATAGATTGAACATTATAAAGTAGAAATTTCAGATGAAAATGCAGCTAATAACTGTGTCAAGCTGTATTATGGACATTGATTCATTCTGGTATCATACATGATGTTGATGTTTTGTCGGGTTAGCATCGACACTCTGTGAGATTTTCAAAAAAGCATATTGTATTTGCTGCAGCTGTTCTGTCGAGTCTCCATCCATTTCTACGCAAACAAATTTTGTGTCATGTTGAAAGAAGATTATATTATGATATAATGAGGAAAGTTATTTGGATAATTGTTAGACTCCAAAAACATCTTGATCAAATAAAACACAAAAAATAAGTTTTAAAATGAGAATAAAGATCCCAATATCAAATTCAATTTGCCGTCACAGTCAAGAATTGATCAACCATTGGGTCAAAATAAGGAGACATGTTAAAAATCTTCCATAAAAGATAAAAATATGGTCAAAATAAATTCTATTATGACATCACTGGCATTTTCATCTAGGGGAACATTAAAAAATAGAGTAAAAAAACATTTGGAAACATTTAGATTCTGTTTGAATAAGGCCCCAAAAGGTCAAGAAAGATTTTTGTTGAAGGGATCTAGCGGAGCTCTGATGCCAATTTTTGAGTCTGTAGACAAAATGGTATGGCCAGGAGAGCTGGAACAAGCAAATGCACAAACACATGCATATATAAAAATAGGATAGAACCCTTTGCCATCTTTGATGGCTATGGTTATTCAATGTTTATAACTAAGACTGGCTGGTCACAGAGGCCATTTTGTTATGGATAGAGAGAGTTTGGAATAAGAAACCAGGGTTGCTTATCATAACAAATACCTTAATACTAAGGTGAGACTTGTAGTGCCAGTAAAAAGAAGCTGAAACAATTGAAGACCAATCTGTTAGAAACTCTTAGTGGCTTTGACACATCTGCTATAGACCCTTGACATTGTGGTATGCAGTAGATTGAGATTGCAAACTGAGCAAGGGTTAAAATGTGAAAAGTTAATGGTTGAACTGTGCACAAAGATAAGATTTTTACCTGAATTCCGGTTTGAATATGAAGTCCAAAATGCTCGAAAAGATGATAATCTGTAAAAGAAATATCAGGTGAATATGGAGTAGGCCGCAAAACTTCATATCCCAATTCTCTAAGTTTATTCACAGTCAGCTGACAGCTGTGCTGTCTGACACTGCCATGGATCGTTTCTATCAGTTCATGTGTGACCCATTTCTCCTACTTCTTAACCTTTCCTTTTGCCTTGAGATGACGTGATATGATTGCTTTTGGAGTCCTAAAGCCTCCAGAAAATGCTCAAACCATTGTTTGTGGGTTGTTGGCCACAGCTGTCAATAATTCTTCAACATAAAGTACAGGACTAGGCATCCTTTTTGGTTTATTTTGGTACCTCTATTTCCAGACCAAAACCCATTGAACCAATGCTGAACAGTTTGCAGTGTAGTAGTATTAATTCCAAATGCTTTGTTAACATTATGAGCTGCTCAAAAGCTGTTTAGGGCTCAAAAACCTTTAATGACAATAGATTATATCTTGAAACATTAAATTTGAGAGTAAATGCAATTATATTAGTAAATCTATCATTTTTAGCATTATTCTGTATGATTAGAACAAAACAAAATGACTTTCCACTTGTAACAACCTAATACATATTGTCTATAACTTTAAGAAAAGTCGTTAACGTTCCAACTTTTATTCATACAATCTAATCTTGACTTCCCACCTTTAATGTTGACACAAAGTTTTAGCCGATTCATTCTATATATGAAAAAGATAGATAAAAAGAGACTCTCTTTCCTTAAGGATATCACATATTACACCTGAAGAAAACCATTGAATGAATTAGCCAAAGTGTTGAGTAAAAAGAATGGATTAGATTTTCTGAACAAAAGTTGGTACACTAATATACATTTTTATCAGAACGAATCATATAGCAGTAAATATAGACACCTTAACATGGGTTTGTGGTTAATAAGCTACACTAGCAGACAAGTACTAAAGAGTTCAATCCTAATCCACTGCTCCACACTTGTGGCCAACGAGATTAAGTTTGGCTTAGTAAATTTTCAAAGCATTTCACAGTAGGTTGATAGTTAATAAGCTAGTCTAGCAAATCACAACTACTTTGTTGCAAGTTCATTCCTCACTGGGTATCCAACACTTGTGGCTTTGGGCTGTACAAAGCACAGTACTGTATCTTTTCTTGTATGAGAACCAAGTATTAGAATTTCTTGAATTTGTAACAAATGTACGAAGAAACTTTCTATAGTTTTAAGGTGTACTATCCAATTGTAAAGTTGGTAAACTGAATTTTATCTTTGTGATGGCTGCAACTCTTTCAATGTAGGATTCAGGTAATATTTTTTCCTTTTCTTGTTAGGCCTAGATTTCCACACCTTGACCCTGTTGGATAGTTGGGGTCTCATCGAGTTGTCTGACTTGAACACTTAACATGTCAATGTATGCTGCTTCTGATTTTCTCAGTTTCAGTTAGCATTCTCTGTCTATAATCCAGATTTCTTCCCAGAGGAAGCCTGGAGAATAGATCTGCTGAAACATTCTGTTAGCAACATAAAGCACAAGAAGGAGTTGTCTGAAAAACTCTTAGAATGTTGATGATTATTCTTAGAACTATTTTTTGTAAGAATCTTTTTTTAAGTTTTTTCAGTTTGACTCCTTCTCAAGTCAATGTCGGGTCTGAAAAAACGACATAGCACGTGTATTAACCTAACATATATTGTTTATTACAACTAGTTATATAATAATAATTATAGTTTTATTTCTAAAAATACATCCTTCGATTGGATCTTGCTCCGCTTAAAATCTGGAATCCTCCCTTCGTATGCAACTGCATATCTTGCAAATAATTTCGTTTCTTTGGGAAGGGATGGTTGTTTATGAGAAGTTAATCTGGAGCAGACATTCTGCTGGAGTTGTTTTCCATGAGTGGCTGTTGCCGGTGGAGCTTTATCAAAACTCACCAATACTCAGACAGGAAACTGGCCAGTCAGTTGAAGTCCAGCCAGTATTATGTGATAAGGTGGATTTCCTCTTGCCTTATTCACTTTACATGTAACCCAGCATCTCTCTGGAGGGGCAGGCTGCCTAGTGTTTGATGGCTCAGAGAATGCTATAGGTGAACCGAGTTCAAACTCTGCCTGGGATAGTTTGCTTATACTTCACACTAATGCCCTTGGGAAAGGCATGAATCCACTTCTGTGGGTAAATAGAGGAGGTGTTAGAACTTTTCAGCCCAAATCTCTAAATGTGTCACAAATTTTGCGTATTGTTGAATATCTTCCAAAAAATACTTTTCCTAGGTCAGTTGAACAGCTCGGATGACATTATATTTTTGGCTTTGCCCTCACAACTCGACTGATTAGATGGCTATGAGTGTATCTGTCTCTCATACAGACTGTATCAATGGAGCTAGAGGGTTGAAAATTTAGACATTTACTCACCCTAAATAGGTTTTTAGTGGAGGTTCTATTCGGAAGTTAATGCTTGATGGATTCCTTAATTTGTGCCCAATACATATGTATATATATGTATATATATATATATATATATATATATATATATATATATATATATATATATATATATATATGTATATAACGCAGACATAACTTTCTTTTTAAAAGTGTGTATATATATATATATATATATATATATATACACACACAAGCATAGTAAGATAAATATGTGGTTATGATATCTCACAATATTATCAAATATGTAATACATAGTTGTAAAAGTGTTTAAACCAAGTTTTTACATCAGCATGTTTCACGTTTGGCCTTTGTCGAAGTAAAAATTTGAAATGAAAAACAAACTTTTCAATATTGTTTCATTTAAAATCCTGACTTTGACAAATTTGAAAAGCAAAATATATTAATATAATAAACTTAATTCAAAGACTACTTTTCTCCTTTTTATCCACTTAACAACATACACTTATATATACACAACCACACTGGCACATGCACGCACATATAGATCATACTTATATCTATACGCTTATTCTAGGCCGAAGTGCCGATTCATAAGTAAATTGTCGCATTTTTTATTGGTACTATAATTATATGTGTGTATATATATATATATATATATATATATATATATATATATATATATATAGAACACTGCCAAATCCACAATAACATGAATAACTTATTCAAAAAATCTTTGAAGAGTAACTTATTTATTTACCCCTATATGTATCTATATATATATATATATTATATATATATATATATATATATATATATATATATATATATATATATATATATATATGCATGTATAAAACACTGCCAAATCCACCATAACACGAATAACTTATTCAAAAAATCTTTGAAGAGTAACTTATTTATTTACCCCTATATGTATCTATATATATATATATATTTATATATATATATATATATATATATATATATTTATATATATATATATATATATATATATATATATATATATATATATATATATATATATATATATATATATGCATGTATAAAACACTGCCAAATCCACCATAACACGAATAACTTATTCAAAAAATCTTTGAAGAGTAACTTTTTTATTTACCCGTGTATATATATATATATATATATATATATATATATATAGAGAGAGAGAGAGAGAGAGAGAGAGAGTTCTGAAAGTAGAACATTTCTATGAAAACTTTCAATAAGCTGAAATAGCATGAAGCAAAGAAGTAATTGCCATTAAATTATACATGGAATATTTTTGAGGTTTCTCTTCATTAAAAGACCTACTCAACGTAACATGAATAAGATAATAAAAAATATGAAAAGAGTACTTCTTTCTATTCACCCTTCCTTTGGCTGTTCATGAAGTATTCTTTTCCTGTCACCAATTGTCAACTCCCTTTGCTGGCTGGTAATGACCACTTGGACTTGTGCAGGATGTGATTCTGTCATACCACAATCCTGATACTTGACTTGCTCGAGCCCTGGTCATTCTGCTCTTGGCATTGCTATCTGCAGGTCATAGAGAATTTTACTAAAGCAGCAGAAGAGACATTTCAAGGAATATCTTTGAGAAATATACTCTTACTAGGAGCTAATTAGGTACTGTATGATTATCTTATTTTATTTCAATTTGTTTGCTTGATGAAGTTCCATTTGAATCAAGCTTTCCAGCCATAAAATTCCAGATATTATATTTGAGCTTGAAAACAATACATTTTTATTGAGAACTTAAATTCTTCTATAATTCACCACATGTCCGTGCGCCTGTCTGTGAAATATAATATAACTTAAGAACCATACAATGTATTCAAACGAAATTTTATGTGTGTACAAAAGAGACCCCATACATGTGTGTATTGGGTTAGTTTTTGAAAGCCCTCACCTCAAAATGATATTGTGGGGTCTGCATTTGTGATCTCATTGATAATAAGGATCTGATTTCACTCAATCTATCTTAATATAATTCACCTATCTTTGGTGAAATCCTCCCCAGATATTTAAATTAAAAGTCATCTATGAGTTCATAATGATGATGTTACCTAAGTGCTAATAAGAACAGTGGGATTATTTTTTTTCCTCATTCATGTGGCTGATAGAAATTATTTCGTATTAATCTTCAACACCATCAAAATTTAGATATTATGTTTCAGCTTTCAGAAGAGATCCATGTAGGAACAATGTATATTCACTCTTTCACTGACACTATAATAAGAGGGTTGAATTAAAGTAAATATAATCAGAGAAATATGATGAAATCTATCCTTGTTTGTTTAAATATTCATTTTCACTTCATTTTTTATACTCCCCATGGACCAGTCATTCTCGAATTCTCGACGGGATTGGGGGATGTATGAAAGTATGAAATTTATGAAAAAACATGACTAAGGATATTCATATTTAATTCTAGATTAAGCGTGGCTTTCTCAATGAAAACCTGCAGCTGAAGTCTTGCACAACAGATGCATTTCAATGGTTTGCATCGATACCATAAAATATTTCATCCAAAAATGTGAACAGTTTTTGTCTCAAAATCACACCAAAAATATATCATGTTCAACCCAAGGGTTCTGCGGAACCTAGTTAGAGAAATCCTAGCCTAAAATTCTATTGTGCTTCCAAATTTCATATTTGGTTGGATATTGACAAAGGAAAAGATTATAACTACCATATTCATGCAAAAAGACATATGACTATAAATTGCAAATATTAATCCAAATATTGAGAATCTAGCTGTTTCATAAAGAATGTTTAGAGTTGCTTTAGGGGAAGGGATGATCAGTGTAAAAAAAAGTAAATGGAAAGGAGGCAATAGTGAGAAAAGGTTGAGAAAACCTAGCATAGATAAACATCTTTTTTTTTTCGATTAAAAAACTTGAAAATCTTAAGTGAAAAAAAGAAGTTAGATAAGTCCCATCCAACTTCATCTCTTCTACGTAATATATGTCTGTAGCCTGAAAATGGTTATCTGCTGAATTTTGACTTGACATCATCACTGTATAATATTCAATCTATGTGATAAATATCCAGCAATGAATTAAGTGTATTGACAAGGAAGGAGATTATGTTGAAAAATGAATATTTTTGTGTAAAATAAATGCTTTTTTTTAATCAGTATGCTGAGGACTTGGGGATGTACCTATGTATGAGTATATTAATAATGGAAAAAAAAGCATTCATTTTACACAACAAATTTTACTTCTGAATAATCTATTTCCCAATCAATTCATTTTATTCAGTGGTGACTATAAATCACATAGTTTGAAAATTTACAGTGAAAATTTATGATTTAACTTATGCTAATAACTATGTGTCAGCCTTTTCATTTTATTATCAGTGTTGATATATAAATTTAATTAATATTAGTAGCAGTAAAATCTTGATTTATTTTTTCCAATCTATTTTTAATTAGTGCTGTTTATTCATTGTCGCAGACATGAAAAGCAACTAGAATTAACATGAAAAAAAATTAATAATGGCTATCTGATAAATATTCACCACTGAATTAAGTGCATTGACAAGGGAGGAAATTACTTTCAGAAATAGATATCTGCAGTGTTAGATAAATGCTTTTGTTTTTCAATCAGTAAGATATGGACTCATTGATTTATGTAAGTATAAACATAGGTGTTTCTTGAAAGAGAAAAAAGGTCAAGCTTCAAACTTTTTAGAGACTGCTGGGAGAAATATATTCAGAGTTATCTCTGACTGTTTGGATATATATGTCCTATAGATCTCCTTAAAATGTCTACCGGGACATTTTGATTCAGGCATTAAGCACCTTAATAGGTTAATCTGTACTTTTTTGTTTGAAATACTCTTAAATTTGACGCTTATATTCATCTCATATCATAATCCTGATAGAAATCTAGTTTTGGTTATCTGCATTTATTTGGGGAAATTGTAACGGCTAATTCAGGCTAGTGCATTAAATATTTGTGTCTCTTTTCTCTGAAACAGGAGAAGCCTTGCCTGGTAATAATAATAATCATGTTAATAGTAATAACAGGCCTAGTTAGTCACTTAATAGAAACCGACATGTTTCTAACATATCTTGGCAGTATGCTGTGTTGGGGATGATCAATTGAAAAGTTGGGAAAAGGATTGATCAAAGGGAAAGTTACAGTGATCATTTAAAAGTCTGGAGAAGAAACAAATATAAATGCTGCCAACCTTAAAACTAAGGGACTGATTTTGCAAAACTTACATTGTAAATTGACTACCAGCCCCCTAAAAACCTAATCAGAGAGGAATTTTGAAAAACAAAGAAAAGGTCTTTTCCAAAAATATGTTAAGGAGTAAATGTTCAAATTTACAGCCCTCCATCTCCATTGGTGAGACCTGTACGCGTGATACATACCTATATATAGATCGCAAGCCAGCCAGCCAGCCAGCCAGCCAGCCAGCTATACCAACATGAAAATTGAAGAAACCTATGTTGACAGTTTTAGTGACAGTATCGGTTGAGGGTTTCTAATAATAATACGAGGATACACAATACCCAGTATCTAAAGTAGGATAGTAATTGCAGCAGATATATAGAACTATGCTTATATAAGTATACTTTGCTTGAAACTTCTCAGATAGCAAAAACAGGTGAAAAATTGGAGTGTACCAACTTCTTCACTATAAGTTGTAGCAATGATAAATAGTTTCTTGACAGAAAAATATGCCGAATGTGTGAAGATCTCTAGTGCGAGCAGCTGGGATATTAATAGATGGTGGGTTTGGGAGCTGGAGTTGATGACTTTGCTTCTTCAGGTATATGTCTATCGTTGGCTATCATCTTTTAGTTGAGGTAATTCTAACAAATGCTACGAATTTTCACCTTTATACAAGAACATTTCATTAACTTTCTCGGTAAATTTTTGTGTATACGTGATAAGGTTTCAGACAACTACCATATATGTGGGCATACAGACCCCCCCCCCCCCAACCTTATTTCAGCGGGGAATATTAAGCAAAAATGCTTTTCTCTGATTTCTTATCATTTATCATCCAGTTTTTCAAATTCCGACCAATGTAAGGCTGGACAACAAAGGTTACGTTTATTTTTCGAACCATTTTTCAGTGAAAAAAGGAGGACCTTACTCTGACGAATGCTGTAGCAAGTTCACCAAGTGTAAGATTATTGGGAAGATTTGCAAATTTCTTAGGAAATCTGTTCTGATGACTTTATCTCAATGTTGTCTGAAGTTATTCTCTGAACAGTGTTTTAGAAAATTCTACCGGGCAAAAATAATGATATTATTCATATACTTAGGTACATCAATATGTCCATAGCCTATTGGTGAAAAATTGTTTTTTTTACCCAATAAATTTTTTTTTTTTTCAACATCTCTCTTTGTTTGCAGACAGCCTGGTAATATTAGTTTATAGACCATCTATCGATGTCGATTTATGGACTGCTTGGTTATCTCAGTTTATAGACTGACTAGTAATGTTACTTCATAGTAATATTAGTATGTAGGTCTATAAACTAAATAGTTATGTTGGTTGGTAGACTGTCACGTAATGTTGGCTTGTAGATTATCTCATATTACTACAATGTTTCAATAAATTCAGCAAAAACTCCTGCAGTATAATTTTTTCTGATTACCGTATATAATCTTTGATAAGTTGCAGGTTTTTACTCAGAATGAGGATGTGAGGAACTGCATACGACTTATGTCCTAGGGTCGTGCAAACAAAGCCTGTGCGTCATGTAGAGGACAGAATATAGCAATTCATACGTTCATCGATTATACCTGTCTAAAATTTTTATTCACTGTTTGTTGAAAAATATGTTCTATTTAGTATGACTATTTTGTTGGAAAATGAGTTCAGTTGGGTTAGAAGGACTCATTCAGTAAAGATGTAGAAATTGAAAGAAAGTAAAGACTGAAGCTATAATACAACAATGAATTTATGCTAAGAAGAAACAACAGAGAAATAAATAATACACTTATATTGTTGGTGGGGGTTCAAAATTTGATTAAATTCTCTGCCGTGTTAACAGAATAGAAACAAGACAAGACTAAACCTTGCACTCTGATAAAATATAATTCATTTTAAAAAGAGTGTCTATGTGGGTGGGGCAATTATGTTGTGTGTGTGTATGGATTAGCATTAGGGCATGGTCATCTCCTTAGGTTAAAGAAGGTTTAGGTTGGTAGAGAGCTGCAGCTTTAGCTTGGTGAAGTGCACAGGGGGAAGGGGGCAGCTTATCTACCACTGCAACTAATATAAAGGTTTATATGGTGTATGAATTTTTCCGCTATTTATCCCTTTGAACCTTTACAATATTTATACGGCTAAAAAAAATCTCAGCTGGAAAGCATTTATTTTAAACTGTTCATGTAATAAAAATGATTATGAGAAGCTAAGAGAAGCAACTACAAATAAAACAAAGATTATTTATTATTTGTAACAATTGCTCTAATCAATGGATAATTCTACCCCAGCCCCTAACCCTAAAGTGTTTTATTATTCACCACAAACCTCTGTATAAAAGTTTTTTTAAAACTACTTTTTCTTTGCTTCTCATAACTTCTCATATTTGCAATATTGTTATGATAGTTTCATTGTATATAAGTAGCAGTTTGCCTGAATTGTGATACCATGTGTAGGATTTGATTAGCGGATTCTGTCAAAAGTTTCATTTACCCAAGTGATTAAATACGTAGAGGAATTGTATATTCTGGCAGTAGAAGAAAAAATGAAATAATTATCACAGTTAAACGGGATGCAGTGGAACTAGAAATAAAACAATAATAACGAAAACATTTCATCTAAAAGAACTTCACAAAATAAATGTATTTTGCTGCCAACTTCATTTGAACCTTTCATGTTTAGGCAAGGTTTCAGATTTTTTCATTACTGCTCACTGACTCTACCATTACTCTATCTCTTCCCTGTTATTTTAGTTATTTTCTGCACTAACAAAATAAATATTTCTGGTAAAAGAGAAAATAAATTATTGATGACTTGATACCAAATTTTATAGTTCTTACCTAAAATTAATTGTAGAATTCAGTGTGTATTTTGTTCATTGGAAAAGGAGGGTCAGGGGTCAGGATTTAAAGCAATGGTTATTGAGAGAATAGGTCTATCATTTAAATAGTATTTTCATTTTCGGAGGGATAGAGTTTTCTAATATACTCTAGTAAATCAATTCTATCACAAATTGATGAAGTTATCAAAACAATCTTTCTGAAACAAAATTGCCTTTCTTCGCAAAAACCTAATATAATCTTAAACTGAGTGATTTTGTTAATTGTCTGAACCTTTTTCAAACTCTCGATGTTGTTGATATTTTTAAAGCTTAGATTTGTATTGCCAAAAAGAATCGGAAGAACGTATTGCATCAGTCGTCCAAGAAGGGCAGATTTGCTTTGAAAATCAGCAAAGTCTTAGTATTTACCTGGCCTTGGCACTGATGAGAAATATGTAACTATGTTACTCACTAATCAGGCCACCAATCAGGCCACAAGTCTTGAACATATCTGTTTATCTACCTGTGATTAAAACAAAACAATGAGAATTATCCCATTTTTACTTATCAGAAGCAATTATTATCACTATTGACTTTTGTATATCACACTGAATTATTTTTATACTGTACTTCAAATCATTTGCATATTGTATTATAAACAAGAAAATAGTAATTATATTCAAAGATCATTAGGGAAATTTGCCATATAACATTCGTTTTAAGTTTAATTGAGAACTAAGGTAAGAAGAACAGGTCTGATTAGTCACTCAATAAAAACTGGCACTTTTGGCAGCATGCTGTGTTGGAAGTAATCAATCAAAATATTTGTGAAAAGGGTGATCAATAAATAAGTTACTTCTCCTGCCTTTTGTTGGGCAGTGATCTTGAAAAAGTCTGTATTCTAGAAAAAAACAAGTATGAAAGCTACGAGACACAGCATAAGATTACATCACAAATTGAACTCCCAACTAAAATCCTATTTAAAGGGGAGAACTTTCAGAAGACAAAACTCCCGTTTTTTCTAGACATAATAAGAAGTAAATGTTTAAATTTTCAGTCCTCTAGTTCCATCAATGCGACCTGTACACATGATACATAGCCAGCCAGACCAACTTAAAAACTGAAGAAAACTGTTGTGACAGTTTTGGTGTCAGTTTTGGAGTCTAGTTTCTAATTTGCAAGCAAACTTTGCAGTTTAGAAAATTCTACCGTGCAAAAATAATGATATTATTCATATACTTAGGTACATCAATATGTCCATAGCCTATTGGAGAAAAATTGTTTTTTTTATCCAATGAATTTTTTTTTTTTCAACATCTCTCTTTGTTTGCAGACAGCCTGGTAATATTAGTTTATAGACCATCTATTGATGTCGATTTATGGACTGCTTGGTTATCTCAGTTTATAGACTGACTAGTAATGTTACTTCATAGTAATATTAGTATGTAGGTCTATAAACTACATAGTTATGTTGGTTGGTAGACTGTCACGTAATGTTGGCTTGTAGATTATCTCATATTACTACAATGTTTCAATAAATTTAGTAAAAACTCCTGCAGAATAATTTTTTCTGATTACCGTATATAATCGTTGATAAGTTGCAGGTTTTTACTCAGAATAAGGATGTGAGGAACTGCATACGACTTATGTCCTGGGGTCGTGCAAACAAAACCTGTGCGTCATGTAGAGGACAGAATATAGCAATTCATACGTTCATCGATTATACCAGTCTAAAATTTTTATTCACTGTTTGTTGAAAAATATGTTCTATTTAGTATGACTATTTTGTTGGAAAATGAGTTCAGTTGGGTTTGAGGGGCTCTTTCAGTAAAGATGTAGAAATTGAAAGAAAGTAAAGACATCAGTTTTGGAGTCTAGTTTCTAATTTGCAAGCAAACTTTGCAGTTTTACTGGCATAAGATAAAAAATTTGGAGGTCTTCACAAACCGGAGGGAATTGCATTAGTGTGCATTTACGTAATGGTCTAATGAGGCATTCTAAGTACATTTTGTTTAATAATTCATTAATTTTGATATGTCTATTGGTGTTGTTTTGTTTTTAGCTTAAAAATAAAATTCAGATTGTGATTTTGCTTCCTATTGATAAAAAAAGAGGGTGAATTTTATTGATAAGAAATCCCAAAGTCTGTTGTCTGATATAAAATACAATGAGTTTTCATTTGTTCTAAATCTATCGTCAGATGACCCTGACCTTATCGTCTAAGAACTGACATTAATGACGGTGGATAGTTTATTCTAAAACATTAGGATAAGCTGGTTTCACTAATTCACTCTGTCAAAGCCTTGGCTCAGAGATTAACAACCAATGTTGACCAATAGCTAAAATCTTGATGCGTTTCTCCCGCAATAAGCTTAATCTTTTCTAAACAGATTAATATAAAATGCATCGACTAATATTCTTCCATTAGGTTTTCGTATTTCAGAGACTGTCAATCAAAGCTATCACCAAATCTGTCAGTGTAGGTTTCTTCAGTTTTCAAGTTGATCTGGCTGGCTGGCTGGCTGGTTATCATTGGAATAGAGTGTTTTGTATCTTGGGTGTGTTGTATGCTATGGAAGCTCAAAAGCATAAAAATATTTTAGTGTCTGTAAAAAGCAATGGATATCTGAAGCCTTTATGGCGCATTGTAGTTTTTCTTACTTTATCTGAGTAGAATATGAAAATTTGTCCATTGTCCAATTGGAAATATGTAGATGGCAAATTATCACTGTGATGGCTGTGAAGACTAAGTTTCATGAAAATAATTGACATTTTCTGTACCTTTTAGACATGATCAAGTAGAAAATAAGATTTATTACCCAAGAACAGAGAATAAGTAAAAAACATGCCAACATGTTTTCAGTTATCTAAATCAATAAAAGACATACATGCAAATTACTCTGTTTATTAATTCGTTGGCAGTATTCACATTCCTGATATAACCAGAAAGTTATAATGGATTGGTCCATATAATAGATTAACACTGGTAATAAAAAATAATTATAGGATTTTAAAATGAGTAAGTTAGTTGTGATATAACAATGAAGATTACGTCTGAGAAACTCTTAAGACTTTATGTCTGATCATCACACATAAAAACAGTTTGGGATGAATTGGTACTTTGAAAAACTTAGAATTAGGATACTTGAATTATTAGAAATAAACTACCTAATACATAACTTCAGGCTACTTAGTACCAATCCATATATGAATAACACCATCGTTTTTTTAATAGGTATATGCTAGTTATTAATATTTCACAAGTATTCATCTCATCTTGTTTCTGTTGCTTTTTATTGCAACTTGCTAGTGATCAGTCTATGGGGGTTTACACTTCAATTCTGATCTGTACTGGAAGCTGTGCTATCTGTAAAGTACAATGAGTATAGTACCAAGGGCCCACAAATAATCTAGGGTCTATCAAATGTATATTTCAAATCATTTAGGAAATCTACATATTTCAAAATCAAAAATGTAAGTATAAATTATAAAATGAAATTATATTTTATTTAAATATAAGAAAACAAAACAATAACATTTAACAAAATTACTCGCATACAATATTAAATACAAACTCCCTATCATTTCACCTGTTTTAAATAGAAATGAAAAACATACATATGTACATACACATACATATAAATACATGTATATATATATATATATATATATATATATATATATATATATATATATATATATATATATATATATATATATATATATATATATATATATATATATATATATATATATATATATAAAAATTAATCATTTTATCTTAAAGATTTATATTGTTAAAAATAACATTTTGAAATCTTATCAGTGCCTAGGGTCCCAAAACATCTTAATCCTGCCTGTCTACACAAGTTACATTATAAGTAGACCTTAGAAATTCAGGCAAAAAGAAGGCCAGAGAGTGCAATGGCTGAAATGTCTGGATAAAGGTGAAAGACAATATCAATTATTATAGTTACGACTTCTCATTTCAGAAATTAGAAAATTCAATATATTTGCAGTTTTATTTAGATTTAAACAAAAATGAATTATTTGGCAAAGCAGTATGAAAAACATCCATTAATTTCAATTGCAATATCAAAGTAAAAAAAAAACTAACCCATACATAAAAGATGCCCTGTTTCCCCCCCCCCCCGGCCTCCTGCTTACAGATGTCATTGCATCATATCTCAGGGTACATCCCCTTTCCAATCATTGATGACATCAAAGCTGTGTGTTCTTTTTTAAGAAACAGCAGTTGTGGCCACAACACTAGCCACTTACTGTGAATGCTTGCTCTTCATCAATAATTGTCAACACTTGTTATTTATCATATAAACAAGTCTGCTTAGTCTCACAATAGAAGCTGTTACATGATTCCGGCAGCATGTAATATTGAGGGTGATCAATTAAAAAATTTGAAAAATGGGTAATCTACGAATAAATTATTTCTCCAACCTTTTGTCGGGCAGTAATCACTAAATAAGTCTGGATTTAAAAAAAAAAAAAAAAAAGGGTGAATGACACAAACTAAGGGATCAATTTAGCATAAACTTTAATTGCAAATTGAACCCCCTACCGAAAACCTACTTCGAATCTTTGGAGGACAAAAAAACATTTTTTTCTAGATTTTTTTTCAAAGGAGTGAATCTTGAAATTTCTATCCCTCCCCCTCTGGTACAGCTTGCACACTTGATACATACATAGCCATCCAGCCAGACTAACTTGAAAACTAAAGAAACCAGTGTTGACAGTTATGGTTGACTGTTCTTAATACCAACCTGATAATAAGCCCCAGATTTGTGCAGTCAGCGGTTCATCGATTTTCAATACGTTACTATTGGTCGAGATATTTTGATAAGTAGTTCTAATGCTAGCACTGGGATTGCCCAGGGAGCCTATGAAACGATGTTAACAATAAATACTAATGCAATGGCTAATATAATGTTTTAATGTTGGTGTTTTGTTTTTTTTCTTTCTTTCTTTATCAGTCTAAGAAACTGAAGCCACGGTGCCAAAACTAAAAAGAGGTAGTGCTTGATTGTCATGGCAACAGATAAAAAAATGGTGCAACAGAATGATAGCAGTCCATGTCCGATTCAGACAGCCGCGATTCTCACCGTGAGAATGGTTATGCAAGGAAAAGTAAGTTCTTTTACGTCTTTGCAAAAAAAAATAGTTTTTCTCATTGTCTTAAAACATTTTTCTTTTTGCAGGTGCTCACTGGCTTTAAATGATTTTTTGAAGAATTTACTTCATTTATTTATTTATTTATCATTTACTATTAAATAAAAATGTCCATGGGCATCACCATTTAGAATTCACATGATAAATACGTATTCAGCATTAAAATACACATTGATTCAGTATTAAGATGTATGAAACTAAATCAAAAATTACAAACTTAAAGAAATATATGAAAAGATTTACAAAGCATATCTTTTGCCTAAATTTTTCTGTATATTTCAGCTGATTACTCCCCGAACAGCCTGGTTAATTCAATCTCAGTTTATCTCTCAATCTCAGTTCGTTGTTCTCAAAATTATTTATACTTGTAATATTGCTTAAGATGATAAACTATTCCAGTATTTAAAAATTCTTTGAGAGAACTGATCAATATATTTTTGTAGCTTTGTTTTTGTAATAAACGCAGCTAATTGCAAAATTATGGTTTATATTCTGTGCAAGTTATTTTTCTTCCTTGTTCTGTAAAAATGCTGTTCTTGTCAGAACATAAGAAAAATGGTTTACAAGACCATTTGGATGATTATGAAAAGAAAAAATTTCATGGAATGATTTGCTGAATTTTTGAGTCACTTAATCATTCATTCTTTGGTTAAATTTTATTAGATAAGAGACAGTTCGAAATGATTCTTACTTCAACAGAAAATACAATGAGAGGGACGAGCATATTAGTATCCCACCACACGGCTGATATTGTTATGCATTTCCTGATAAGAGCGGTTTTCTAAATGCTGATTTTCTGGGCAAACAACCTTGGAAATATGCAGGAAACTTGCTGGCATAGTTGGCAGTAATGCCAAGGCAAGATGGAAAAAAAAGGCCCCTTTTAGCCCCATGTGACTTTGCATCATCCACCCACTTCTGGTGTAGGCCCCTTCAAAATCAGAGATCTTTGCATTATGACCCCACTTGACACCTATGCCTCTGTTCGGGGAAGGGGGGGGCTATGACACAATCTTCCTACCTGGTCCCCCCCCCCCACATTTAGCCTTGTGATCTGCTTAGCTGAGCTTAATAAATATTGAGATTAACTCATTTCATTTGCTGTATTGATGTGTACATAGTTGAATTTATCTCTATGAAAACAGAATCTTCATCTCTAAAAAGTAGTAATTTACTTAAATCACTGGAACTGCTAAATAATATGAAAGTTTAAAAAATAATTGCAAGATCTGTACCTCACATAAATGAATCGTAGCCCACACATGTATCAGAATTATCTAAAGATATTATCAAAAACTATCTAAAAATACCAGCGTAAGATTTTTGACATTGCTGGTCCAAAATGACTGTAGAGAACCCAAAAACACTTTTGGTAAAAAAAAAAAACGTTTTTTGACGGTGTTTTCTGGTGAACTCATGCAAATTTTCAAGATTGTAGCCCTTAAAATGTAACCAGGAGAACCCAGAAGACACACTCGCACACACACACACAAAGATGAGCAAAAAAGAAGAATACGTAGCCTGCTTGGATGGTTGTTCGCTCAAGCCATTTGTGGGGCTACGTTGATTTGAAATATGTTTTACTTATCAGAGACCAATCATTTCTAAGATCAGTTTTCTCAATGGTTGAATTATCAGAATGCAAAGTTTTAAGAATGTTTTAATAATAATCCCATGACTGTCCATGTCGAGTTGTCTAAAAGCATCGCAAATAAAACCCCACCTCTAAAACCTCAAAGTCAAAAATCAATAGTGATAATAGACACTATGTGTTTTACATAGTCTTAACTGTTATAAATCTTATCCAATATTACTCATTCAATGACCCTATTCTATCAATGATGCTTGTTTTATTTCCTGACCACCGACCATCCCTCTCATCCTGATTCAAAATCCATAACGCACAAACTGAATGCTGAAACTTGTTAAAACAAATCTTATGGAAAAATTGCAAAATCTGTAGCTTAATTATCGTTAATTTCATCCTAACGATCAGAAATATTCAATTTTCTGAGCTGAAAAGTAGGATGAAACTTTAGTTGTGTGTACCAGGCTTAAATATTGTTGACTCTAGAATACTTCTGAGATAATTTTTTTTGTTTTCCCAGCCTCCTACTGGGATTTCTGGTGTCACTCTATCTGCAATGATCAGAGTGATTAGAATGATTAGAGTGTATGAAAATTTGGATTCTACCTGGGATACCATGGGTTACAGAAACAGCTTGTATAAGAACCATTTGCAATGCATTACAATAATAAGATGATTTGCAAATGAGCTAATCTTACTAACCTGCCTGGCCATTGCGATTTCAATCCCGAGCAAGAGACGTCATATACTCTTTGTCAGTGGAAGAGGCAGACAAGCAACATTGCAAGAATGAATTAACTAGAGATATTTTCTGGCTCTGGCAGCAGAATGAAATAATCCATCTCCTGTGCATTGAATGAAAGGTTCAAAATTCTCAGAAAGGACCTAGAGAAGGCTGAAGATTACAACTGCCAAAATGTTGTTACTGTAACAACCAAGATGAAGACACCAAATGTGTAAATCAGTTTATAGTTTTGGTTTTGTGTAAACACTTTTATGCAAACTGTATGCACATATGATTCTAGTAATCACCAATCAAAGCATAGGTTTCTTCAGTTTTTGAGTTAGTCTTGTTGGCTGACTTTGTATGTATACTTAACACATACAGACCACACTATTGGAGCTTGAGGGTAGAACATTTAGAAATTCATTCCCTATTATTTTTTTTTAACGTAACCCCTCAACCAACAAACAGGTTTTTAGAGGGGGTTTCAATTTAGAAGGCACTAGAAGTAATTCATTTATTGAACACCCCATTTTCCAATTTTTTAATTGATCGCCCAAAACATGACAGGCTGCCAAAAGATATTGGTCATGTGATAGTTTCTATTGTTAATGTCTACATAAGCATTGATACTGGCTTTATTGCTCGTGAAAAGAACAAAAAAAGAATGTCTTCAGAAAACATAGAGACTTTGATTAAATGTTTCATGTGAGATGTGAAACATTAAAGAGGAAAAGATGATGACAAAAATAGAAAGGGTGTTGCTTCTGAAAAGCATCTACAAATACTGATATTACGAGTGGTAATAACATGGGAATAAGTTGATGTTTGAATTAGTTTATTTTGACTGTTATCTATGATATTTACAATAGACAATAGACAATTGACTTCATTCTATAAACAGACCTATTTCAATTGACCAGAATAGGCATATGGGCCAGGGGGACAAGGGGCAAATACCCTTCTCCCATAATTTGGGCAAAAAGGGTTAAATTTCTGCAAAATTTGGGCAAAACTGTGGAAAAATTTCGGGCAAGTCTAGCCTTTTGAACCTTTTATGAAAAGAGTTCCCAAACATCCATGTTGATTAACAACAAATATCTGGTACTTTTATGGCGTTATTGGAAGATTATCAATCCAGGGATGAGAGTCTGAAAGAAAAGCAAGTGTGATTGGGGTGCAGCGTAGCCCTTCTCTGAAAAATCCCCAATGAAAGCCCCAAAAATTACTATAAAAAATCTTTACAACCTTCATAAGGAAAATAACCAAATTATTCAAAACTGTATGAATGGTAGAAATAAGGGTCTGGTTAGGCATTATACTTTCATTGTAAATAAAAACTCTCCCTCTAAAACCTTAAAAAATTAACTTTTTTCAAAACCATACATAAGCACAATACACAGCATTAAGATTCACCGATTAGTGTTTGAATGGCATTCATGAATTGATAACTGTAGAAGATGCAAAAAATGAGTGAAATAAGAATAAATGAAAAATATCTGTACCTTGGACAAATGAATCACCATAGCCCATACATGTACCAGAATTGACTACCTGAAAGATTATCTAAAATTATCTTAAAAAGATGAATATCTAATCTGAGATTATCTACCATCCCCAATGCAAGCACAACAGTTGAGCATTGTTGGTCCAAAATGACCATAGGGACCTCAGAAAGCACTTTTTTGAATGAAAAACCCCATAAAACACGTTTTAAGATGGTGCTAATTTGTTTACCCATTCAAACTTTCAAGGTTGTAGCCCCAAAACGTGAACAGAAGTACACACACACACACACACACACACACACACACACATACTGATAAGCAAACTTCTCTCACCCACTTGGTTGGTTTGGTGGGCCATTTGTAGGGCTAGATAGAATATAGGATTTATTGAATAAAAATGTAAAAACTTTCATTCGCACAATGATTATGAATATAATGCACAGCAATTACTAAAAGCATATACAGGAAGTAAGCAAATACTTATATGTCTATCACTTATTCAGCTTGTATAGAGATATTGTGAATATAAAATGAAATATAGCACTAATATTGTACATTGAAGATCAGGATAAAAGGAATAATAAGTGGTCAGAAATAGGGCTATTATACGTATACAGGCAAACCCTATTTCAAAAACTTTCTCACACACTTTCTCAATTTTTACTCTCATGAGACAAATAAGTGTTAAGCAATGGATAAGATCATTTGAAATAATTAAAATGAATTCTCATCCTTTGAAAAAAAGATGAAGCATCCATCTCTTAAGTGACAACTCCTAGTATATCTCTGAATTTTTGAGGTGAGGTATTATTATTATTTCTATTAATGTTCGGACCATCCTCATCTTGGTTGTTTTTCATACATATGGACACATAGCGTAGTGGTTACAGCATCAGACAAATTACTGCAATAGTAATCTGATGGTTCTAGGTTCAATCCTAGTGTGAGACAATATAACAATACTACTAATGCTAAGAGGGTAGTACGGTCAATATACCCCCGTTGGATAAATAAAGGGTCCGAACCACATGGACACATAGCGTAGTGGTTACAGCATCAGACAAATTACTGCAAAGTAATCTGATGGTTCTAGGTTCAATCCCAGTGTGAGACAATATAACAATACTACTAATGCTAACAGGGGAGTGCGGTCAATATACCCCTGTCGGATAAATAAAGGGTTCGGTTCGTTACTTCCCCACACCTACCTGATGAAGGCTGTAGAGTGCAACGGACGAAACGTTGTATGAAAAACAAGCAAGATGTGGATGGTCCGAATATTTATAGAAATGACAACTCCTATTTGAGAGTTAATGGCTGATGACAAATATTCTGTTTCTTTTGCATGTGTCTGCAATGTAATCCTTACAAGTTTCAAGTCAGGTCAAGACTTTAGTCTTACAAGTTTTTATGACCACCCCTTTGGCAGGATATAAGTCTACCAAAGGAATACCTCCATTGTAATCACACTTGATTAGCTTCTGAGTGTACAGGGAAATTTGTCCTGATGAAGACTTTTCCACTTTTTTAGTTTATACTGGGAATTGAACCTGGTACCTTCTGCATATAAAACAGACGTGCTAACTATCACACTGATTGATAAAACTGATTAATTATACCCATAAAATTGTAAATGGTCACAGTTTTTGAAATCACTGTAACTGAATTTTGCATTGATTACAGTTGAAGTATAACAGAGCTCACCTGAATTGAAAATGCATTGCAAATGATTTGACAATAGAAATGTCTTGAAAATCATGAAGGAAAAGATTGTCGATGGTCAGGAATTAAGAGAAGCATTTCTGATGAAATACAGCTATCATATATACAATGTAAATCCATTGCCAAAAATTTTATTATAGAAAAGCACTGAAAATAATTTTACCACAGAAATGTATCAAACACAATTGAGCATGATTTTGCTAGAGAAATACATTAGAAATCTGGAAGAAAGGTATTGTTAGTGGTCAGGTCTTGAAGCAATCGTTTCTGACATGGTAAGGTTATTATATCCAAAAAGCTTTTGATAGAGTTATTGCCGACTGTATAATTGTTATTGTATCAATATTTTTTTCTCTTTATTAGCAGATGGGGTGTGGAAAGAGCAGGTGTTAGCTGATATTAGAGGTGATTAGGCTAAATTTAGAATGGCTTACTTACCTATCATACTAATCTGCTGTGGTTAGCAAGGTCAGCTGATCAATCTAGCCTGAGGAGAGAAAAGGAATTTTACTTTTTCACTTAACAAATGTACAACTTAAGTCTATTGCTTTCACCGTCCCATATCTATCTATAATCAGTTTCATTATTCACTTCCATCCTACTGCATATTTTGCATATATTATAGCAGCCCAATGAAGGTAGCAAAACTTCTTAATTCCTGACAACTGACAATTCCTTACTTCATGATTTTCAGTACCTGTAATAAGATCATTTGCAATGTATTTACATCATGCATATGTGTCAGAGACTTGTGCTTCAATATATATATATATATTTATATATATATATATCTGTGTGTTATTATTATTATTATTATTATTATTATTATTATTATTATTATTATTATTATTATTTGGAATCTTACACCAGTTGCCTGGTGGTATTATTATTATTATTATTATTATTATTATTATTATTATTATTATTATTATTATTATTATTATTATTATTATCATCATAAATTGCGTTATATTGTGTGGAAACTCTATTTGAAACCCTATCATATTGTATAGAAACTGTATTTGAAATGATCTGTTATTTCTGGGTGAATGTATCATTTGGCCTAGACAACGTGAATAGAATAGACAATTATAGAGAATGGGACTGCTACAGTTTGTCTAACCCAAATGATACATTCACTGTGAAATAACAGGAAATCATTTCAAATAGAGTTTCAATAAAATATCATGTAATTTATTATCCTTCTGTTGGATTATGTATCCATTTCTTAATATATATATATATATATATATATATATATATATATATATATAACACCAGGAATACTACTTTCTTTAAAAATAATCTTGATTTGATTAACAAAGTAGAGCAGTTGAATTTTTTTAATTAGATTAAAACTAAAAGTAATCCATCACTCTTGACAAATGGCTGAACAAAAAAACATGTGCTGGATGATTTCTCTCCCAAATTTTTAGTACACACACATATATATATATATATATATATATATATATATATACATATACCTGCTCCAGCAACTGCACTGTCAGCCTACTTCTCTGAAGAGGTGGAATGAAAGGCATACCCCTATAGATAGCTCGGAGATGTCAGGAGAACGAAACTTCTGTCAAATCCACAACATGGGGGCCTCGCTAATATTTATGCCATTTCAAAGGACCATAGGATGTAAACCCTCAGTTAAAAGTGTGGGTCAGCTGTGCACACATCACACTTTACTTCAAAAACTTCTTCACATGGACTGGTGGTATACATGGTCCAACTGTCTATGGACCCAATAATCATGAAAAACCCTTCCAAAATCTTTGTCCGCAAAGCCAAGCCATTAATTCATTCATGAACAAAACTTGCATTATATCTTAGCCACTAAAAGTGACTTCTTCCCAATTTTGAAGTTATTTCTATAGTAAAATCATTAACAATGCATCTACATAATGTATATAATAATTTTGTCAGCATTTTTCCCTTACCAATGACAATCCCACTTTCTCCTAATTTCCAATGAATTTCTTGAGTGAAATCATTAGCAATGCATTCTATAACAAAATCATTAGCCATGCATTCTATAACAAAATCATTAGCCATGCATTCTATAACAAAATCATTAGCAATGC
This sequence comes from Thysanoteuthis rhombus, assembly GCA_963457665.1. NCBI lineage: Eukaryota > Metazoa > Mollusca > Cephalopoda > Oegopsida > Thysanoteuthidae > Thysanoteuthis > Thysanoteuthis major. Next base: position 2,815,111 of record OY735233.1, read on the forward strand.
ATTCTATAACAAAATCATTAGCCATGCATTCTATAACAAAATCATTAGCAATGCATTTCTCTTTGAAAAGCATTAGCAATACACTTACATTGTCCATATGATTATTTCATTCTGGCAATAAAACTTCTTTTAACTCTGGTCATAAGTTGTAAAGTTTGGTGCTAAATCGTCAAATTTCAATTTTGATCCTTTATGTTACTAAGGTGGTCTTCATTCATAGCCTTGTGAATGACCTTATAACAGACCTTTAGGTTGGGAAAATTTGTATAACTAACAAGAAAGTGTACTTGATTCTGCTCATATTCTAGTGCTTATTCACACCATCCTCGGAACATTATCGCATCCTACATCCTAAAAACATTTAACTTGTGTGAAAAATCTAATGCTCAATAAGTGCCCCATTACTTTGATCTCGAGTCAGACTTATGCTTTGCACATGATTGGGTTTTCCTTGCTAATATGATTTTTTTTTGTTTTTCCAGGAGGTGGGAAGTATAATTGGAAAGGTGAGTATCTTTTTGAATATGATATTGTTAAGAAAAATCATCAAGGAATTTGTTTGATGTTTTTTAAAAAGTATTGGGTTGGCCTACAAATTTGTTCTGTTTGTGTCATTAGATGACATTAAGAGTGTTCAGTTTTAACTAACTTTGTTCAAAAAGATTACTTTTGGTTGTAATGTGACAGTTGTCATATTAGCATACGTATTTCAAAGAATGTTGTCAAAATTTGCGTATCTCTACTTTACAACAATATGGCATGCAAGAGATCATGGGGAAGTGAAATAATTCACCACTAACTGTATGAAAGGTTAGTCTTTATCCAAGGAAGGATGTAGTACGAGTGGAAGGGAATCCTCTACAATGAGCTCCTACTAGAGAACTGAACGATTGATTTGAACAAGTACTGCTCCCAATTTGAAGGCAGCAACTGATGAAAAGTATCTGAAAGTAGTTTGTAGAAAGGATATAATAATCCATCAGGGTAATGCTATTGATCTTTGGGGGGAAAAAGTACAATGCTTCCCAAGAGATCAACTCCCAATGGAAAATGGAGGCCGGGAGCCAAGTCCCAGTTTCCATTGCATGCATCTGCAGGAATTGAACCTAGGACCTTTGCATGTGAGGCAGACATGCAAACCATTACACAATTAGAGTGAGCTTGTTTCTTTGGTGGCTGAATAAGAATTGTTGCAGCTTGATTCGGAAGTTTTTACACCTCCCCTGTATTTACGAGACATTGCACCTTTGGATTTGCATTTACTCTAGTTTATACAAAATTCTTTTAAAGAAAACATTTTCAATTCTTTGAAAGTCTGCAAAAGGCACTCTGGGTAGTTCTTTGCAGAAAAGATGAAAAATCGTGTGAGGATGGAATTATGAAGCTACTTGAAAGATGGCAGAAGATATTAAAACAAAACAGTAAATATATTGAAGAATTAAGTTGAAAAATATTTTGAAAATTGACTTTTATCTGTGTCCAAAAAACTGGACAAATTTTTTATGCCATCCAACAACACGAAAACATAATATCTCCATTGTTTCTAAAAAGGTTTATAAGTTAAAGTGGTTAATGTAGTCTTTATTAAATGATGCAGACAAAAATCTGTTTTGCCAACTTATCAAGTGCGTTGCTTTTCTTTTTCTTTTTCTGGTAAATAAATGATTTTTGTTTGATGGTAATTTTCATAATTCTTAAAGGAATATACAGAACAAGAAAAACTGTTCCTTTGCAGACCTGGTGAGTTCATTCCCCAACAACTCATAGCCAAAAGTTCATACCCAACAATTCATTGCTAAATACGATTCACTCCCAACAATTAATTCCGAACAATTCATAGCAATGGATTACGGAACATTCATTGCCAACAATTGTGAAGAAAGGTAATAAGTTTCAACCGTGAACATTTTTTGGTCTGAACTCAAATTATGGTTATGAATTATTGGGAATGAATGTTTTTATAAACTACCACTATGAATTATTTGTGATGAATTGTTGGAGATGAATTGTTGAGGATTAATTGTATACAGCTATGAATTGTTGGCTATGAATTGTTGAGGGTGAATGTACTGTAACCTATTTCTTTTATATGCCTGTAATGCTTGCAATAGTATGTACCTTTAAGGTGTGCATGGTATTCCTGTTATGCCAGGTAAATTGAGAATTCCTTCTCTTTCCTGATTCTTCCTCCAACCGATTCCTACTTGTTTATCCATCGTCTTTTTTTCCATTTGGTCCAGGGCCGTAACGAACGGTGTGGGGGGCAGTACTTGTTATAAGTATTTTAAGTAACAGATATTTTGCTTCTAATTATTTGTTTTTTGAAGGTTAAAAAAAAAAAAAAGGAAACATTAAGCAAGAAGAACCAAATTTTATCGTAATCAACACAACAAGGCATGCATTTAGTCACGTTTTGTATTTCTGAATGTTAAATTCAAGAAAAATGTTTTTTTATGGAATCGATTTCTTGAATCAAAATAAACAAGTTTTTTTTTTATCGTTCTAAAATCTTGTTCAGAATAGATCAAAGAGATTGAAAAGGCGAAAACTCATTGCTATTTGTAAGAGTTGCCAAACTAGTAAATAAATTATATCCCATCCCAATTCAAAATCCCTAATGGTCCCTGCAATATGGGGCAATAAAAAGACAGATTTTGTTCTCATATACTTATGATCATTATTTTTCAAACAAATAATTTTGTTTGTATAAAAAGTACCACATAGGTCATTTCACTCTCTACATAAAACTGAATGTATGTATGGCTTTGTTTGCCTGTATATATGTACGTATGTTTCAAGTTATAGGCTAATTTTTTGCATCTAAGAAGCTGAATTTTGGCATAGGCATGTATCATCTCAAGGTGAAGGCCATAGGCTGCATTACCTTTTCTGACTATGTTATGAGTGGATCAGAATCTTTTTGTTTTTCTAAGTTAACATAGATTTTACTTATATTATCATTATTACTAGTTATTTTCTGTGAAAAATTGACCATGATTGGGCAAAAAAAGGTTATTGGTTCCTTTTACCATTCCAACCTACCATTTATTCTATATGAATATTGAACTGCAGTTATTCATAGTGTTGAAACACTTTAGTTATAATACATTGATTCATTTGAGGCTACTGTTTTGGGCCCCCAGGCACAGTCTGATTATTGACTGCCCAGTCTCCCCACCGGTATATATATATATATATATATGTATATATATATATATATATAAATATAAATATATACATATATATATATATATTTATATATATGTATATATACTGGTGGCCACCATGCATTAGGCAAAAATGTCTATCCGTGTTTGTACTTCATAGATGTTAATAGTGAAAATAAATATTTACATCTTATCACATTTACTATTGAGCAACAGGACATCTTGAACATTCCAACATAATACAAAAAACTTTAAAAACATTAAGAAATTAAATGTCTATCAAAGCTAATGCAATTCTTTGGCTTGGTGCTTTCCTGCACTTCTTTCATCTTAGTATTCATTTCTGAAATGATTAAAAAAAACAGCTGCCTTTGCAGCAACTACTTGCTGTTTTCAAGTCAATCAACTATTCCTTCAAGATGTAACAAGAAGCAACAAGAAGCAATGGGAGGCTTTTCATTGCTTTCTGTAGCTATTTGCATTCTACTAAAATCACCTCTGGGGTATCCATCCTCACTGTTTCCAGTCAATAGCCCCCTTTTAATGTGTCAGGTCCGCCAATAGGCACTGTGAGTGGCTTCTTTTAGTCAATACAGTCAAGATAGAGGCATTTCGGTGCTCTATGCACAGATAAAATTTGGATCTCAAATGTTTTTTTTAACTATATAAGTGTTCTAGATAAAAATTTCGAATCAATATATATAATTTAATACATGCATATATATATATATATATATATATATATATATATATATACATACATATGAATGTGTATGTATATGTGTGTATATATACATACATATATATATATATATGTATGTTTTTTTTTTTAAATTTCATAACGCATATTCCATCAGCTCGCTCTGTTTTGTCAGTCAAAAATAGCAAATTGTAAATTAAATTCAAATAAACTTTTTTTTTCAAATCAAATCACTTATTTTACAACCAAACATATGATTTTTACCAAAGTATCTAAAAGTGCTTAACTAATATGAAAATAATCAATTTGAAGGAGCAATTTGTATTCTTGTCCCTCTCACAACTCCTTGTTATCCAATGCCGTATGACCATACCCTTGCCTTACAGCCACCCCCTTCCAAGTCTTCCAGTACCCCAAAAGGGGTGGTAGCACCCATTTTAGGAATCATTGCTCTGAATGCTTTATTTGGAGTAATTCTCTTATAACAAATTGAAAATCATTGGCAGTTATGGGTCAAATTTTGGAATTTCTTTCATTTGAAGAAAGAAAAAAATTGACAGAATTTTTCATCTTGCTGCTGTCGCTGTCGCTGCTCATCATCTCCATCAATTTCATCTCGACTTTTGTTTTTTTTTTGATATAAGTAAATGTAAGTCTTAGTTTGGATTTTTTAGATAGGGATCATCATTTTGTATAGATTCTTTGAATTATTGTCATCATCTTGATTCATCATAATGTTCTGGTCATTGTACCCTATGGCTTTTTCTGATGGGTGTCATAAGTAGGGAAGGTTCAGAATGCTTGGATGAGGGGTCCCCATCAAAGTGTGAGGGTAAAATGTCCTCATTCCACTTTCCATCTTCAGATGGGAGAAATCCTTAGGTTATGTATCCAAGTGTTCGAAACTCTGCCCATTATTGTAACCCACTTGAAAAGGGCTGGCGGGTTCAACAGCCAAAACATATCCAGACGATGAACCGAGATGAGGACAACAGTAAATGAATCTACACATAATAGTATGTGCTTTGTATATTTGTTAAATCGGGTTCATTTCCTCAGCTTTGTTGTCTGTACTCACCGGCCTATCTCAGGTATTGTTCGTATTTTGGAAGGTTTGGATTTGATCCTTGGTAGAACACATATCATGTTGGCTCCTTTCCGAATACGACAGAAACCTGTAGAAGGCCAAAGAGAGAATACACTGGCCGAAGCCTGATAGTAAAATAAAAACAACAAAGATGAGGAAATTAGTTTGAATGGATTATAATACAATGATTGCAACATCTATATATACATATATACTAGTAGAACACAACCTTGGAATTCAGAATTTTTGGATATTGAAATCATAGTATATACTTACTGTACATACTGGATCTAGCCAATAGAAAGACCATATCTGATTGGTGGAAGTACTGAGACACAATCTATTCAACCATTGGTTTAGTGGTTATCTTGGGTCAAGTTCTGGCCCCAAATGTGAACTTTGGTTTGCAGACAACCTCAGTTTTCAGAATTTCAGATTAGAGATTGTGTACTTATATATCTATATGTATATGTATATATATATATATATATATATATATATATATATATATATATATATATATATACATATATATATATATATATATATATATTTATATATATATATATAGTGTGAGTACCAAAAGTATCCAAAATATTTTCAAAAAGTTTTTTGACATCCTTAAACACCTTCAAAATTGACAGAATTTGGACCCAAGTTTTCTGATTTTTGTACATTACGCTTGAAAGTTATATTTTGTTCTAATATTTTTTGTATTTTTTAATCTTTGGATCAAAATTTGTCAATCTTAAAGCTGTATAAGAATGTTAAAATGAACTTTTAAAATGCATCGGATACATTTTGCACTCGCTGTATTTATATATACGTGGCACACACATACACACACGCACACAGCCACACATATACCTACATCTACTTATAGCTACAATAAACATCAATCCTGTCTGCCTTAGCCAAGTTCCCGTCTTCGATATTGAATAAAAAGGAAATTGTTTTAGGAAAAATAAATCAACCCACCCAAAACTCTTGATCCTGTCAATTCCATACTTTACACTTTGTCCCCAACCTGTTTCTGAAATCTGTATTCATTGTTTCGTGTGCTGAAGTACAAGCCTATTTATATACAACTGACAGGCTGCCCAGCCCATCGATACTACTCTAGTCATTTGGTCTGCAAGTTGTCCATTATTCTATCTGTGCATCAAATGGGAAGAGACGCATAGTCAACCAAACGGGTGAGCCATGACTGACCATACACAGGCAGTACTGACTGACTGCAGGTGAGTCTTTGTCTATGTTTCTGAGCTCAGACAACCCACCATCAAGCCATATATGCCCGCATGTTGTTCTCCTGCCAATTGTCATCTGCTGCTGCCGCCGCCGCTGCTGCTGCTGCTGCTGACGTCGACGCCACCATGTTGCCAAAGCCACTTTTATTAGCTTCAGCTCTTAGTTGCATGGAAAATGCACCAATGTATTCTCTATCCAGGGATACATTTATTGAAACCATTCTACAATTATGTGTTCAAAGACAGATAAGAAAGTCTTTTCTCTCCCTCCTTTATTTTACTTTTTTTTTCAATTACTGGGGAAATTTAGATTTCCACAAGCCTAAATACACTCTTTGCTTATTTATAGTCCAACCAGGGTTGCCCTTTGGTATTTTTCAAGACCAAAAACTGGGCGAATTAGGTACTGAACAAAGCTATTTGGTTCTTGAAAATTAAGATTTGGTACTGGAAGAAAAATTCTCAAAAGATTACAATCTCTTACATATTGATGATATGATACAGCATGAACATACATGAGCAATAATTCAAAAATATACGTATCAAACCATTTTGCCTGTAAGCTTAATCTGATGATTGTCCTAAGACCATAGAAATTTGGTCTCGTGAGGCAAAAGACATCTGGCAACCTTCAATCTTACAATAGAAAAAATCTGAAAAAAGTTATTTATCATTATTATTATTAATATTATAATAATGATAAAATTCCATCCTTTTACTTGTCCATACCAAATGTCTGGTCGTTATTGCCTGAGACTGAGTGACCACAAGTCTCCAAATCTAAACAACTATTCTCATTATCCCTACCCCTTTTTAGTGCAATGAGGGAGGTACAGCCTAGGAGAACAGATCTCCTGGAATCAGAGATTTCTGTATATGCCAGACTATAAGACGAATACCTAATCAGGGTATTTGGAGGACTACAATTCAGTTCAACTCATCCAAGCCCCAAAACTGTCCATATTGAGCTTTGTTGGACAGCCCTCTAGTCATAATACCCTCACACTGAATGCAGTTTAATGTTTACATTATTTGTTTTTTTTTTAATTACTTGTCTGTCTTGTATACTGGCATATACGGTAACCAAAATTTAATGATGGTGGCAAATGGAACCAGCAGTATGATTTCAAACCTTATAACCAGCAATTAAAATAATTCTATGCTGTTGCCCTTAGTGAAGGCATGGGCCTTGAAATTCCCTCTCATTTGAAAACAATTACCCATACATGAACCCATAATAGATCTAGAACCTGAACGAAAAAAATTCCTGCATAACCTTTGAAGGACTTCTCCAGAGGGCAGAAGGACTCCAACTGCCTTGCCATTCACTCATACTTTAGGGCAGAAGTGGATTCATGCTTTTCCCAAGGTCATTTGTGTGGAAGGGCTATTTGCAAACGACGGTTGATACAGGGTACCATTGTGATCTATCCCTGACTTCTTTATTTAATATATAATCATTCCATTTGATGCCGGGGATTTTATGTAGATGTCAAGTGTCAAAGGCTTTCAATTTCTCTTCTTATCCTGGGTTGCTTCGAGTTGCTCAGTTTCACAGCTACAGAGCTTGTGAGCAGCTATAGTGAATTATTACAATACTAATAAATCAAAACGACACTCATTTAATAATTATCTATGTACTAGATGACGTGCCAAATATCAACTTCTGACTGATACCTAAAAGGTAGAACGGGAAGATTTTGGCCCCCAGCCCCTCACGGAAGAATTTGCCGTAGCCCATTCTTGATGAGTGTTGGTCTTATTGCAAGAAGGTGAAAGTTATTCACAAGGCTTTAAATCAATGAAAATTACCATAGTCCATCTCTTGGAAGATAATTCCTATTTGAGTAGAAACCTCCTGTGATAAAGTCCCAGTTTCCATTGCATACTTTTGCTTGGAGATATTGCAAGTCATAAAGTCCAACAAAGGGATACCTCAACCCCAATTACATAACTTGGAGTGTACTCAATTAGCAGCTGAGTGCGCAGGGAATTTAGTCCGCATGGAGAATTTTCCATGCTCTTTGCTCTTTGCAAGGACTGAACTTCGTACCTTAGACAATTGAGGCAGACATGCAGACCATTACAGTATCTGAGTGGTATTTGATGTTATAACCTCAAAGTTTGCAATTTCTTCACCGTTTTCTCCAACGATATTTCTCAAGCCAGTCCCTCCTACATGAGTGAAATGTGATTCAAAGGTCGAGTTTGAACTGGAGATTCTCATGCATTCAGGTAGGCAGTTTGAGAAATGTCTAGTTCCCTCAGTGCTTCCTGTTTTTGGGACATCTTGGGCATCGGGCAAGAAACCTGACACTGCCCCTTTTCTAGTGCAACGGAGACGTGTAGCCTGGAGAGAAGACGACCTAAAATTGAACCTTATACCTTTTGGAGAGGGAAGGGTGACAAGGAAAGTCCTGTGCTGGGTTAATTTAAATGACTGTTCTTCATATAAATAAGAAAAAAAATTTCTAGTTCCCGCTTTTTTAAAAATCTTTTTTGGGGACTCCTCAGTCATCAGGCAATCAACCTGACCCTATCTTTTTAAGTGCAATGGAGAGATGCAGCCTGGGGTGAAGACTTCCTAGAACTGAACCTTATATCTTTTGGGGACGATAGGAAAATCCTGTGCCAGTTGATTAGAAGTAGCTAAATAAGCAAAAGTTTCTTCACTTGTGGAAATGTCATTTTCTCAATCTATTCCAGTTCTCCTTGCCCTTCCTTTATGTTATTCTCCTAACATCCAATTACAAAATCTCTCTAGAATTGTAACCTTGCCTAATTTACCTTGTCTTACTAATTTACTTGTTTTAGTTGTCCTAAACGTGTCAGCTACATGAGAATAATTAATTTCTTATTATTAGCTTTCTCCTGACCCTGACCCATCCTTAAAATTGTTAACTTTTATTTAAATGATTGACAGAAGATTATTTTTCAGGGTGAAATTATGCATCTTTGTCGGGGCTAATCACATTGCAAATTTTTAAAAAAGGAAGGAAAAATATACAAAAAATATTCACATCAAATCACCTGTATATTTTTGAATATAAGTCAATCATGAGTATTGGATGAGTTCAGAATTGAGAATCAAACGTAAGAAAATCGACGGACTCAAATATAAGCTGAGTCCGTTATTAGGATACTACATTTATGGCACGTGGTCAGCTGTCAATAAAACATGAATTTCTTTCATCTTCAACCCATCAATTGTTGTTTTCGGAACGTAAAAGTGAGATTCTTACTAGCGATTATGAATCTACCTGAAAATATGGTTCAAGTTGGATATTACACAATATACACCATCAATATCATTCCATAGCAAATGATGATGAATTGAGTTGAGACAATGGGCATTATTGTTCTCTAATATACATTGTGTCAATCAATGCTACAGACAAAAATATTGGTTATTTTTGACTGACCTGAGTATAAATCGAACTGCTAATTTGGGGCCATTTTTAGTCAAAAAAACCTTGTCTTATATTCAATTATATACAGTAATTTTTGTCTACTGTTCCCCATGGTGAAGGCAATTGTCACATATTTTCAGAATTCAAAGAATTCTATTGCAATAAACTTCGTATAAGCAGTTGAATTTTCCAACCAATGTTAATTTTTTATTGGGATGTTGTTCTGTTTCTTGTATGAAAATAATTAAAGAATTCTTTTTTTATGTTTCTGGGCTAATTTTAGCTAAAAAAACTGGGATGCGAGTTTTCCTCTTTTTGAAGGAAAACAAATATGAAGAAAATCATGATTATTTGTTTTGCAAAACTCTCAAGTTTTTATTGACTTTTGATAAATACCAATTGTAGTAAATACAGCAATACTTTGCACAGTGTGATTTTGATTAGTATTGGTTTTGATGTAGTTTGATCAAGGTATTGATGTACAAATAAATGTTAGTAAGGTTATGCTGAAAACAGAAATCTCTAATCGTAAGATCGTGAAAAGTACGGTTTTGAGCTGTATGAAAACTTTGAAATAAATCAACTTCACTAATCAAGGTATATTTGTATACAGAATGGACTCTAAACATTCCATGATTAAATTTAGATACTAATGAAATACTGATTCTTTTGTTAGTATCATTTTTCTACGTATTGGACTATTGGTTTGATGATTCTCTGTTTTCGATGAATATATATGTATCTTTTTCTCATTGGATACTTATAAAGTGTAGGCAAAATCATATCAGTGCTTTGCGTTCTGGAGATTCTTACTTTGATGTGTCCATTTCTCAGCCTTCATAAAGTGTACGATCCGTGAGAAGAAACAGGTTTTTTACCCTTTTTTCTCTCAGAATCCAGAACATGAGGAAGGGCTCCAATTGCCTGAACAAAATTTGGAATAAAAATTGTATTAAGATTTTTTTTATATGATCAGTATGTAGGGCAATATCACATTTCATTCATTTCATAAGAGTTCTTAAAAAGAATTGTTTTTGGCAATTTAATATGATCATTGAAATACAAATAAATTTTATGATATCGGATGAATTTATTTTGACTCATTGTCTGACTTTGGGAGAATCTATTCTGGCGCATTGTCTGACTTTGGGTGAATTCATTCTGGCTCATTGTCTGACTTTGGGTGAATCTATTCTGGCTTATTGTCTGACTTTGGGAGAATCTATTCTGGCTCATTGTCTGACTTTGGGTGAATCTATTCTAGCTCATTGTCTGACTTTGGGTGAATCTATTCTGGCTCATTGTCTGACTTTGGGAGAATCTATTCTGGCTCATTGTCTGACTTTGGGTGAATCTATTCTAGCTCATTGTCTGACTTTGGGTGAATTCATTCTGGCTCATTGTCTGACTTTGGGTGAATTCATTCTGGCTCATTGTCTGACTTTGGGTGAATTCATTCTGGCTCATTCTCTGACTTTGGGTGAATCTACTTTGGCTCATTGTCTGACTTAAGGTGAATTTATTTCACTCAAACTGAGTTTCCAACTGTAAGGAAAATTGATATTCATGTAAATTACATGTTATTTTGAAATGAAACATTTGTTTGGATAAAACTTTGAAAAAAACCTTGGATTATTCCTCAGTAATTTTTTCTTTTTTCTTCATTCAGTATTACAATTTTTCTTCAACAAGAATACCTTTTATTTTATACTTATTTACTCGGACGTCTGGTCTCATCTTGGCCGTTATATACAAAACTATTGTTCCCTATGATCTAAGCACATGTTCATGTAAATACATGTTTTGCAACCAGCACACAAAAAATCAATGGATGTACAGAAGATTTCAAATTTTGTTGGCAGTTTACAGAGTTTTTAATGAAGAAATGTTGATTCTCCGAGTAAAATTCCAAAAGTGCATATACCTTTGTCCCTAGGAAAAAAATTTGCACAACATAAGTTTTTTGTATCCACTGACAGCTAGAAACTATTGGAAACATTGGTCACAATGGTTTGGTCATAATAATCATTGTCCTCAGGTGTCTGTTGTGGGTCTTGATCTTCTAGAGATTTTGGACCAAACCCATTATTCAATCCACAGGTAGATTATTCTCACTCTGCTGTCCATGCCAGAGAATATCTCATATCAGCTTCCAGAAATTTTGAACCTAGCCCTTAATTGAAATAACTAGAAAGGTCACTTGCCATGACAAACACAAGAAGAAAGCTGGAGCATACAATGGAAGAGAATATAGTGACTATAACAACCAAGATGAGGACACTAGTCTGAGTAAATCATGGATTAATAATGATGATTCCTCGTGAAATCCAGACAAAAATAGTTTATCCTTGTCGTTCTCTTATTTTTTGTCATTGCTTTCTTTGTACCCATGTTATTGAGATGTTGTTCTTTTCCTCCCAAACTGAATAATATTTACTCTCTAGCTGAAATAATTTAACAAATTCTCAAGGTACCTGCTTACTATCTCCATGCATCCTTCAATACGCAATTAGTATAGAAATGACTAACCTGAAGTTTACCTTTATATGTTGGTAATGTAGACAGACTCACCTAACTGTTATTAGCTAGCATGTCCAACATATGTCATTCATGTTTCATTTTGTCTATATTTATTCATACAGAGATTTTAATCTGAAAAAAATAAGTTATTTAATGATGTTGTCGATTTTTTTACGAGCATATCTTTAATCATTTCTGTTGCTTTTTACTGCAACTGAGAGGTTGTTATTCTAGAGCCAATAAGAAAGCAAAACTGGCGATAGAGAATTAGCAAGATTTGAACTCATACCCCTTATCCTTGAAAGCCTGTCTTACTGTGATATGGCTTTAGCAATTGGGACAAAAAGCTTCACTGGTCAGCCTTGTTCAATTTTACCAGTAGTAGGATAACAACCTGAGATTTGCCATGAAATACAACAGAAATTAGATGAAAAAATACTTAAAATGTGTCAAAACTTAATAATCATAATAAGAAATGTCTCATTTACTATCTTCAAAGACTATAAAAAAAGTTCTATATCAAGTACTTATTTTGTGTATAAATTTCAAAATCATTTATTTCTATGTTTGCAATTGTTATTTATTAAGTTTTTCAGATCATTACTACTGAGTAGTTGGTTATATATATATATATATATATATATATATATGTAAAAAAAAGAAAAAAAAAAAAAAATATATATATATATATATATATATATATATATTCATATACCTGTGTGTGTATGCATATGTATACATGATGAGCATCATATAAGTATATAGGTACATTCATATATATATATATATATATATATATATATATATATATATATATATATATATATCTGTGTGTGTATGCATATGTATACATGATGAGCATCATATAAGTATGTAGGTACATTCATATATATATATATATATATATATATATATATATATGTGTGTGTGTGTGTATATATATATATGTGTGTGTGTGTGTAAGTGTGTGAGTGTGTGTGTGTTTGTGTGCGTGTGTGTGTGGTTTTAGGTATGTAAGTATATACAAGTGGGGTTGGATCAATAAATCTATAGTCTGACACACAGTTATTAGCTGAATTTTGATCTAGAATCTTCACTGTCCAATGTTCAATCTGTGAGAGTAATATTCTCCAAGCGCAATAACAAAAAAAAGATTATTTTTCAATTTCATGAAAATTCATTCAATAAAGTATCATTTCTATCATTATGCAATGGACTTATTGATGTACCTATGTAAATTGAAAAAAAAAATTTTCCTACTGTTATCCCAATTAAAATTGTGTCCAACTCATTGTTATTTGGTGGAAATAATCCTTTTATGCAACGAAATTCTGACAGATAGTTTTATGAAATGTTTTTATTCAATTTATCTATAAAGGCTGAGGTACAATTAAAGGAAATATTCAAAAGCATTCAGTCTTCAGAAATTCTGATACAAAACAAAGATTACTTCCTCACTTAATTATAGACTTAATGATGATACATACCAGTATTAGTGTGCATTATGGATTATACAGTGTTACCCATAAATAAGGACACACCTAACACTTTGTTTATAGAAAGTCAATATTCTTCTGAACCAATCATAGCAGGGTTTTAATGTTTCCAGTAGAACAATCAAAATGGATATCATTTAAGTTCATTTAAGATCAATCGTTTGGTCATAAATAATATGTACATATAAAGACCAGTGTCATCAAATTTGTTTATTTATTTGTCTGTTCAGTCATGCTGAACTTAATTGATCAACGAATGGTTTAATTCATATAAACTTATTCCCAGTATCAAAATATCATCATGTGATGGGTAATAGTACATTATAATATCTGTTTTGATTGTGTGATGTACAACTAGAGATAATAAAATCCTATTGTGTTTTGTTTAGAAGAAAATTAACTTTCAATAAAAAAACCTGGTTGGAATGAACTCATTCATGGGTGATACTGTATCATAGCCTGAATATTTCTCTGGATCTTCTAGATCAGTTTACCTGTTTGTGCTTATGATGATTGAATGTTTTTGTTGGATGTAAACTAAATACCTATTTATAATTTGTCTTTTGTTTTTTTTCCGTTTTCAGAAAGGCGACAATATCAAGAAGTTCAGGGAAGAGGTGGGTGATTTTCTTTTAGATCATTTTTCTTCCAATATTTATTTTTTTGAGAGTTTTACTTGTGTCTTGGAATTATCCAGCTATTTATTATTAATGAAAAAATAATCTGAAAATAGTCTAGCTAGGGTAATGATGCCTTGGTTCCCTTCAAAGAAACAGTCTGTATAATCCTCTTCTCCACACTCTGAAATATTTTTCGAAAAAGCTAGAAGTTGCTTGGTCATTATAAATGTGATGGCCGCATAACACACAAGCTTACTCGATGACTCAGAAAGATCTCATCTGATTTGTTGTTAAGGCAGTGCAATTGGTTCTTGATACATTCAAAATGACTGAATACTTTCCAGACAGGACTTGTATTTTTTAACCCATTGGGGCTAGGAGTGCATGTAGGTGCTCTTCAAATTTTGCTGCAATAATTTTTTCAGCAGCCATTTTGAATATATGATGTGATCACATGACCATTATATTTATATAATTTTACCATAAATGAAATCAATATCTCATAACCTTCAAATTGAAATATGACTTTGCAGGTTTTCTTAGAAAATGAGAAAACCTGAATCCATCCATTATGTCCTTGCTTTGTAACCTTTAAAAAACCCAGACCTTAATGAATCAAAGAAAAGCATTTTGTCGCATATTTTCTTAAAATCAAATACTCCATCAGATAATTATTTCATGCATTTGTATGTTCACTCCAGGTATCTGGTCATTATCACTGGAGACCAAGTCTTTTAAAATATCCAGGACCTTCCTAAGTATGCCCACTGGCTCAAATAATGTAGCGCTGTGGACATTCTCAATTCTTTTTTGAATCTCCAATTCATCCAATTTCGATTCTAGTGATTGGACATGGTTCCAAATGTACCAACTATTATGGATATCATTCAGCAGAAGATAATTCCTTTTGGTATACAAAACAAAGTTGGGGGGGTCCCTTTTGTATCACATCTCTCATCAATGATAATTGACAAGCGACAAAATTCTCAAAATTTCAAAACTTTCAAAAAGCTACACTGGTTTTATTGGTTGATCCAAAGGGTTTGTTCTGTATTTGACAAATGTCATTAGGAACATTTGGTTTTACCAAAATTCATCTAAAAAGATGGTTTTTGATTGTATTGTGACCACTGTCATATCAGAGAGCAGATGTGTTCACTAGGAGCCAGGGTTAATGAGACATATGTCTCTCTCCTTCCCTGGATCAGGCCTTCTCATTTACGGGGTTTGAAAGTTGGAACCTTGTAGTCAATAAAGGATAAAGATGCTATACAATTGTTTCGTTACCCACAATATGTACTCAAATAAAAAGATGGTGTTATTCTTTGCTGATAACAGGGCTGCCCCTAATATATATTCCGAATACATCCTTTTGCTCTCCCCCCCCAAAAAAAAATTGGCAATAGACGCTCCAAGGCATCACAAAAATTTTGTTTTATATAACTTCAACTAAATAGATGGCTTTTAATTGTTTTCTAACGACTGTCACGTCTGAGTGAATTTTTATTGGCCAGAATGTATTTTTTTGTTTTGGTTTTTAAATGGCATTTGGAGCATTTGTTTTTTAAATAACTACTTGAAAAAAAAGTCATTTTCCATTGTATTATGGCAGCTCTCATATTAGTGTGCATTTTTATTGGGTTAGCCAAAAAGTTTGTTCTGTGTTATTAACTTGCATTATAAGCCTTAAGTTTCAACAACCTCCATTCAAGAAGGTCACTTTTGATTGTACTGTGACAGCTGTTATATCAGCATGCATTTCTGAAAAGAAAATGGTTTTTGAATTTGTATTTTTCATCATTTCTAACATTGAAGACGGAAAAAAGAGCAATGCTTTTGATATTTCATGCTTTTTCACTTAATGAAAGGTAAAAATTAGTTTCAAATGCAAAAAATGAAGATTTGTACAGTTTATGGAGAAGCTACTGTAAATGATCAAAATGACTTGGGTAGAGGAACTGAGACTGACAGCATACAAATCAAAATATTATAATCAATGTTTCAAAACATTGGATATATCCAGCATTCTCAAAATATCCAAATTACATGCTGGAAATCATTTACAGCATCTTGGTTATGTTGGTCACTTTGATGTGTACCTTCCAAATAACAAAAATGTTCTATTTCTGAAACAAATTATGACTATAACTATACTTGGGATGCTATAGATTGTGGGACAAGTGAAACGAACCTCCTAGTGATACTGAGTATGAGAGATTGGAATAGGGTCTTTTACTATCAGTGCTTTCTTGAGAACTAAATGATTGAATTGAACAAGTACTGCACCAACTAAGACCAACAAAAAGTCAGCAATCAACGGAAGGTGCCTGTAATTAGTTAACGGGATCAGTGTAAAATCCAGAATAACACTAGACTGGATGTTTCTTTGATGACCCGGCAAAAATTGTTGCTGCTTGGCTGAGGAGTTTCCTCATGTGCACTAGATTCATCAGACATTGAACTTTTGCATTGCTATTTAATCGGGTCTTTGCAGAACTTTCTGAATGCAAAAAAGTATTCAGTACCCTGGAAGACTGCAGAAGGCACCAAAACCATTTGTTGATTGTATTGTTGGGAAAATTATGATAACTATAGGAACAATTGAAAGATCTTCCAGAAATCTAATGAAATATCTGGAACTTTAGAGTCAATATTGTTTTATGTAACCTCTACTAACTGTGCCCATATAAAAAGATCTGGGTTGGTGGGTACAGAAAGAGGAGAAGGACAAGTATTGCAGGTCGATGGTTGAGGCTCTGGCTGATCTTCACTTGAAAGTTTTTCGTTGATTTTTGCAAACATCTCCTACAGATTCCATTGTTTCATATATTTGGTTTTTCTTTAATGAAAACCTCTTGGATTTTATACATCCTTATTATATGCAGCTTCCCGATGAAGCTCTTTCGTTCAAATCCCTAAATCAGTTCCACAGTCATGCTGATACACTTACAGTGAGTGCCAAAAGTATGGGATATACTTCAAAAAGCTTATCTTAATATTCTTCAAAACTGACAGAATTCGGACCACAGATCTATGTTTATTCTTAATACATTTTTGATTTTTGTACTTTTTAATCTTTCATCCGAATTCTGTCAATTTTGAAGCTGTATAAGGATGTTAAAATAGGTTTTTCAAAATATATCAGAAACTTTTTGCACTCACTGTATCTATAGACATATTGGCCAAGTAACAAACTACTCTGAAACTCACTCGATTCAAAACTTGGCAGTCTAAAAATGGCCAGTTTTCTGGTAATTCTGATTTTCTGAAAGCCAGATAAAGGGCCTGGTGCCTGTAAAATCAATTTGACTTCTTCTGATCCAATTTATCAAAATGAAAAATTTGCACCCAGCATTGTTATATATACTGATTGTTTTTTCAAGTGTGAGCTCTTCTTTCATATGAGTCAAATATCTTGTTTTCCTTTCTTTCAGAGTGGGGCCAAAATTAACATATCAGATGGCTCATGCCCAGAACGAATAGTTACTATCACAGGCTCTTTAGAGAGCATTAATCGAGCCTTCACAATGATTTGTAAAAAGTTTGAAGAGGTAATGTTTCAAGTTTATTCATTTTACTTTTTATTTTCTTCGACAAATTATGTACAGTAAAGATACATTTGGTAATTTTGAGTCATTCTCATTCTGAGAGTATCTATCTTTCTATCTATCTATCTATCTATTGAGAGTATTCCTATGTGGGTATTGTAAGCAATGTGTGACTTTATGCTGTACTAAGCAAAGCTTAGTAATTATACACATGCACACACACACACACATATATATATATATATATATATATATATATATATATATATAATGTGTACTTTAGAGAGTGAGACAGACTCGGGAGTGCAGTTTTTGGTGGTAAGGTTTATTAATCCTTATATGTCAATAGTCCATACATGTTTCGGGATTCTTCCCATCATCAGTGGTGTGTGCTGTGTGAGTGTGTATTAGAATGTGTATTAAAATATATATATATATATATATATATATATATATATATATATATATATATATATATATATATGTATGTAGTCTAGAAGGTTTACAGTTTTGAACACTAAACATTGAAAAACTTTATCAAAATTTTTTGTGTCACTTCAGTCACTTATTTCCCAATATCTGGAAATGTATATCTTGTGCTAAGTCACAGAGGGGTGCTTGCTGGGAAATCCTAAAGTAGTATCCCTACAAATAGCATGTGGCTGCATTTTTCTTCTTTCCTACCGTTTTTCTGTCATTCATCTTTTCTTAATTGACAGTTTCTCTGTCCTTTTTTAACTTAGCTTTACAAGTTGCCTGCCAGATGGATCCACTGACTCTGTTGGGATCCCCAGTACAAAAAAATTTGTTCTGGTAAAGGCACCAAAATGACACACAGGTTCTAGCTGATGATTGTGGGCAACTAGTGGCTGATCTCAGTTGTCTGAATGCCAGAATCTATTTTCGAATGACCTTCCACACGCATCTTAGTACGGCAAATTCCTTATAAGAATCTGATACATTTGTATTCCTACTCATTCTGACAAAGCCTTTTTTGGCGAAACATGTTCATGAAGAAAATTGTTCATTTTTACAAACAATTCAAGTTTTTTTCTACATTGTCCATAGCAATTTCATTTCTTCTTTTGTTAACTCATTATTAAGTGTTTTCATTTTTCTCTCTCATGTTTGAAATTTTCTTTTTCTAAGGATCTTCAGAATACACCCACGGTGCCTAAGCCTCCTGTTACTCTCCGATTGGTTGTGCCAGCAAGCCAATGTGGCTCTTTAATTGGAAAGGGAGGGTCAAAAATTAAAGAAATTAGAGAAGTAAGTCATGTTTTAATTGTAGATTTCCTTTCCATATTTGTAAAGAATTCAATTTTCAGTCAGAGGATCTAAAAACAAAATGTATTTCAAATGAGATCTGTTTCAATAAACTTACTCTTAAGTAGAATTCCTTCCAATATACACACCATGTATTTATATTATACACATATGATGAATAGATTTATATCACATACATATTATATGATTCTATGTATTCATATTATAGACATATGATAGATACATTTATCAAATGCACATATGATATATATATATATATATATATCAAATACTTCCTTGATTCTATGTATTCATATCACACTTGTATGATGTATACATTTATATGAATATATACATTGATATCATACGTATTTGTATGATTGCACACATTTCTTTACCTTTATATGATTATAAGTATTTATATCATACACACATGATTTTTACATTCATATTATATACATTTGTATTATACACACATACTCAACACATCTATATGATTATAAACATTTATGTGATACACATATGATACACACAATAGCCATAATATACATTGATACAATGATATACATTTATACACATGAATATATACATAAATATTATCCTATATGTTCACTCAAGTAAGTTTATATGATTATATCTACATGTTCATATACATTTAGACGATTTATCAGTTTTGCTTCAAATATTCATTTCCAGTATCGATCACTTGTGAGACTTCAAAGTGTGTTATCTGTTTTCTTTTCTACAGAGCACAGGTGCCTCGATTCAGGTAGCCAGTGAAATGCTTCCCAATTCTACTGAACGAGCTGTGACAATATCAGGGACGGCAGATGCTATTATACAATGTATTCAAAGTATCTGCTCCATCATGTTGGAAGTGAGTAATGCAATGGTCTTTTTGATTCTGCCCGTCTTCTGCCTTAAGAAAAAACATGCACAGACAAAATTATTTACTGAATTTTATCTATGTTCTTAGATATATTTGTTTCCTTTGATTATTTGAACTAGTATCTGCATCTTTGTTGTTTTTATCCGAACAATAGGAAGCTAGAGAGTTCATTAGTGTGTATAATAATCAACCCTTGCTGGAAAAAAAGGCCTTTGTAATCTCTGTCCATAATGAGGATGATTGTGTTGATTGATCTCTGTCGACTCTCACAGGCAAAATTTTATATCTCACCACTCCATCTTGTGTCTGGTCTTTTCCTAATGCATTTATTGTCCCATGGGGGCATGGACCCCAATCGGTTAGCCGTTCAAGGCGAAATTGACATAAGTAGTGAATATAAAGCAAAACAAAATAATATAAGTAAAATGAAGGTAAAGAATGCTACTGTAAGAAAAATCTACTCAGGAGATCAAAAGAACTGAATAAGATAAATGGCTCTCATCGGTAAATTTGAGGATGGTCATTATTGTATTTTGGACAACTAAACCTACTTTTTGCGTTGATCTTATTGCTACTACAACATTTGCACCAGTCTATGCAAAGCACAGTAAAAAAAAAAATGATTTTAATTATCTCAAACAACTCTTAGAAGAATTATGGTTGTTAAGAGTTTCCATATATGAATTAGATAACGCATGGAACAGCCCAAGTGGAAAGGCGGTTAATTCCGAGAATGTCAATATTTTTTAAAATGATCCTAATTCTAATATGAGCCATATCAAATTTAACTACCAATTATCTTATTGGTTTAATCCCACCCAACTAAACTGAAGCTGACTTGATGATTCAATTGACTGCCATAAAAAAAAAAAAGCCTATTTCAAGTACGTTCAAGTTCATAATTAAGTGGTGCTTATAATTTCCCATATATGCAAAACAGGGATTGGCATATATGTTGACCTTTTCAATAGTTATTTTTTTGTCTTTGTTTTATCTAAAACTGGCCGATTGTATTTTTAGGGTCCCCTCTTGAAGCTTTGATTTGTGAATTGTTCAAATAGAAAGGAAGTGCAAGTAAGAATCAAGCAAATGTATACACAGGATAGCACTCGAAGATCACAGTGTGCAAATCTATATCCAAGGAAGTTTTGCGATACATAATGACAAAATTGTCAGGTAGTGATAAGGGATAAAAACAAAAAAAAATGGAATGAAATAAAGATGGGATACGAATCCAAATAATTCACGGAATTTTTATAATCTTGATCTCAGAATTTCAGACATTTAGAAATATTTTGTCTTCTCCCTTCCAATTATTGCTAAGTTGTGTACTATACGAAGAAAAATGTTCATTTTAAATGAGAAACTTGAATATATGGTATTGCCTATAAATGAGTACACCTCTACCACTTTTTTTTATGAAGAGATACTTTTAACTCTGTTGACTAAAATGAGCACACAGCATTGAAAATATTTTTAGCTACAGTTTCATTGCTACAGAAATGATATCTGATAATAATATATGTTTTGATTGTGTAATGTGCCACTAGAAATGATAAAATCCTGTTACCTTTGGTTTAGAAGAAAAATAATTTCCCCCCAAAATGGTTGGGGTGTACTCATTTATGGGGGATGCTGTAAATGCAAAATGTCTATAACCTTGAGAAGTATCAGTAACATTTCAAGATTTGTTCAGAGAATTGAACTCCTACTCTGTGTCATGGATGATATTACCACAATGTTTTAGCTGATCCAATCTAAAGGCTTCTTCAGTTGAATTATTTGTGAGGAAAAAGAATGATTTTTTCTTAACAATACCCCTTCGTGAAATTCACAGATGATATTTACTACCACCCATATAACTCACCATCATCTTCAGCCTTTTAATGTCAGTCGTTGGACATTGACTTTTCTCCAAGATATGCTAAATGTCTCTATCAAGGGCATTGCTGCGCTAATATTGCCTGGGCCTGTCTAAATCATGGTACTCACTGGTTGTGTGACATTATTATAACATGGTCTACCGATTGCCATTCTAGTTTTCTAATGGATTTCATGATATCTCTGACTCCTGTTTTTCCTCTAATATACTATTCTGTCTTGTGATCTCTCCATACGATAGGTGATTCTAATTCAGACACAGTGTAGGAGTCCCCCTCACCTCAGTGCTGAGCGAAGAAAACCACTCCTTGCTGAAATTTATAGTGTGTCTCTTGCTTTGCTTCTAGGAACCTATCCAATTGCTATATCATGGACTACATTTTTGTGCAATAAAAGACTTATCATCGGAAAGATATCCTTTTTTCCATACCATTTATATACCCGAGGAAGGCTGTAGAATTGTTCAGCAAAATGATGTCAGCAACACATAAAACAAGTTCAATTGTCTAAATAAAGTTTGAGATTCAAACAGTTTTTCGGAAGATTGAACTTCTTTTCTATGTGGCTCATACAATGTTTCAGCTGACCAATTCTACAACCTTCTTCAGGTATACAATTTGAATGTAATGGTGGTAAATTAATCTTTTTTCTCTCTCCAGTGGTAACAACACTTATAACATTTTGGTTTATAATCATAATCCCTTTTGAAGACTGTAGAATTGATTGGCAAAACGTTGTGTTTCCAACGTAGATAACAAAAAGTTCAATCATCCAGAAAATTCTTTGAATGTTAATGGCCCTTCTCCAAACTATAGACTTGAGATGTATGTAAAACAATTTAATCTTTTTTTTTACATTGGATGTTTTTTTAAAGTAAATGAAGAATTCATTTGTATTTTGTTGATTTCATTTTCAGGCATTTTATTCATTCGAATATAAGCTTTATCTGCTCTTTTGCATTTGTAGAAAACCACCGTAAGTCATCAGTGGCAATGGCAAGAACAGTCTGATTCTTCACCTTATTAATTTATGAACATTTTATTTTCTAACTTTCAATGAATTGTTTCTTGACTTATATCCTTTTCCCATATTCTTAGGACTTGTCTGATATTTTTTCATTTCATTAAAAGAATCGTTCTCAGTTAATTGCATCTGGTTGTAACTTCTGTATTAACCCATCAACTGAAGATGACAGAAATTTCTGTCATCACAGTTCTATGTCTAACTCAATAAAATTTCTAATTTATTGTGATTGATAACAACTCTGTTCTATCTTTGAGTCAGGGCTTTTATCTAGCAATGGATAACTATTACACTTGCCACCCTCCACAGTTTATGGATTAACTGGAACTATTCCTGTTTTTTTTCATTGTGCAAATTCTTACATAATTTACTTATTCCACTGACCAAAATAGTAACCTTATCCTACTTATCTATTACATTGAAAGCTTGATACCATTCACAAAACCTAGGATCAGGGCCTCTGGGAGGAATTTTATCAAGGGATACAAAATTTCTTTCAGGGGGTGGGGCCCCTTTCCTTCTCTATCAGTCATCCTATTTTTATCAACTTCAATATAAGCAGGGCTAACACAAGGGTTTCATGAACCCTGAGTGTGACTGAAAATTTGCCCTAGGGTTCTATAGACCCTTGGCAAGAGTTGAAATTTATACCTTCATTAGTATTCTGAGTACTATTTTCTTCAGTTTGAAGTGGGTCTGTAGGATCTTTGTGCCTCAAGCAACAACCTTGGTTTTCACTTTGTGGATATAAGCAAATATTTTCTAAGATCCCAGGATATTACCGAGCTCCTATTGGCTTCTGAATTCCCTTTTAGCCCCTAGACCTGGGTACAATGCACCTCCTGCATCCTCCTGTCATAGGCCCCTGCCTCAGATTACTTCTTGTCTTCATTATTATTCCAAACATGACTCTTTGTATAGCTTATAGAACATTTTTCAATTGACTTTTTGCTTATATTGACGCAATTCAAAAACTCTTGATGAAAAAATATCAGTTGACTGATATTCACTTCAGGAAAGTTTCTCGTGTCTAATGTATAGGTCTGGTCAACATACTTGGGGAAGATAGATATCTTTTCGAGAAAGTCCAGAGACAAGAAACTTAGTAATAACCAGAATTGCAAAGTAGGAGATATGAGGATAGGTTGAAAGACTTATTGTCGTCATCATTAGAAAATATGAGGAATCGGGGCACTTAATAGAAATGTTCTAGATTATGTATGGTTTAGAATTAATCGACACTTATGTATATATTACTAGAAAGGAATACAAGGGACTGAGAAGCCACACATATACAGTGGAAGTAGGTAGTAGATCTGATATAAAAATATACTTTTTAGTCTTAGAATGGAGGGACTATTTTATAGATTACCAGAAAGTGTTGTGCTATCAACAGATGAAATTATTTTAAAAAAGAATTATGATGTTTGTTACAGTAATGCAAATGTTTAAGGCCTCAGATATTGTATAAATATGATTGTTGCTTGTGCTTGCATATATAATTTGGATACTTTTTTTCTCACTCTAAAATGAATGTTGTAAATGTTTTCTAATATGTTATGTATGACCATCAATCGATTATATGTATCACAGTTGACTTTATCTTTGATAATTATTTTAATATTTTCCCTTCAGATTTGCAGATTCTGTTTTTTTAGTCTTGTATTGTATTATGAGATTGTACAGTTTTACACATACATTTGTTAGTTTGTATTAAGTACAAGGGTGGATCAATAAGTGTGTAGCTTCACACATACATTTCAGTGGAATTTTTCTTTTTTTTCATTGATTAATATTTACCACTGAATTATGGCTACTGACAAGGGAGGATATTATGTTAGAAAAGAAATATTTGCTCTGTAAAATAAATGCTTTTTTCAAGCATACGTACTGATTGATGCTCTTGAATAACAGCTTAAAATACGTTATATACTGGTCATTATCTATCTCTTCATTTATCTATCGATATGTATATAGGTTTCACTGTTATGAGAATCTGCTGGTACTTTTGGTGGGGATGAGGTTGCAAAAGGGTATATTTCCCAGTGGCTGGGTACCAAAAGATATGTTCGGTATATATCCAGATCTACAGTCTTTTTATATGCAAACATCAAATTGGGTTTACATAAATCAATTGTACTGCACCATTATCCTCTGTTGACTGTAAGGTTCCAACTTTCAGATCACCTCACCCTCGGTGAGAAGGTTTGATCCAGCGGATGTCCATGTTCACCGTGACTGATACTGGCTGCGTTATCCATGACTGTATTATTGGTAGAAGGTCACTGTTACCCGTGCTAAACATAAGGTCAATGATGTCTGCCACTTGGAGCCTCTTAGTAGACAGGATGTAAAATCTTAGAGCTGAAGCTGTCTTCAATCTTGAGTAGAACTCTCTGTCTTTCAAAAGGTTCAAAAACTAATTTATTTGAAAACGGAATAGCTAAACCAAGTTCAAATTTCAAGTGAGGCTGCTTATGTTCTTTTCACACTAATGCCTTTGATAAAGGCATGAATCCACTTTCCTCTCTTGCTCTTGTTCTCAGATATAGTTTCTATTTATTTATCTCTCTGTACTACTTCCCAAGTGATTTTCAAATTGGACAAAAAATATTCATTCATTTGTCGACTGGTCAGAGGCAACAAAATGCATCATTTGTTAGCTGTTTTGTCCAGTTGACCTCAAACCAAGTCTTGACCTGAAATACTAAATGGAGATATTTATGAGTCAAATGAGATGTCCTTATTTGCCTCAAGTGGTATAGTTAATCATGGTGAAGAGGAAACATTGTCAAGTAGTTTGGTATTACTACTTAGGTCATTTGCTATTGTAGTAGTCTAATTTTGTACTCACAAAAACAAAATGCTTAAACTCTTAGAAACCATCAACCAAAACTGTCACAGAGGTTCTTCAGTTTTTAAGTAGGTCAGGCTGTCTGACAATGTATCATGTATACAGGTTGTACCAATGGTGCCAAAGGGCTGAAGATTTAAACGTTTATTCATTATGTCTAGTAAAAATTGTTTCTTATTTTTTATATCCACCCAATGAGTTTTTAGTTTGGGTGGGGGCGCTCAATTTGCTCAGTAAGTTTTTGGTAAATTGGTCTCTTAGTTTGTGTCTGGCAGTGTTTACACTTTTTTTTTGAAAATTCAGACCTTTTAGTGATCACAACCCAACAAAATGCGAGCGAAGTAATTCATTCATTGATCATCCCTTATTCTAATTTTTCTATTTCCCAACATAACATGTTACCAATAGACATAAGTCATGCGACGGTTACTAGTAAGTGATTAAATAGATCTGCTTCTTTTCTGTTTCGATATAACTGACTTCGTCTTATTAGGAGGTCTAGCTTGACTATTTTATATCTCCATTATTATATATATAATAGCTCTGTTCTGTCAATAACACATACCTAATATTATTGCAGGCAGCATTTCCTAATTTGAAAGATTGGCACAACACAATACTTTCCACATTTCCTTCCTTGCCTCATAGCTTTGAAATGAAGAAAAATGGTTTGCAAACATGGCATCTTAGAAAAGGAAACAGACCTTTACGGAAACAAATACGAATCAATAATCTCTTCAATTCTAAAACTCTGATTTTATTCATCTGTTTTTGACCTCTAAGTAGCCAAAATGGTGCACTGTAACCAGAGGTTGGATTGAGGTGCACCTAAACTTGGTGATTTACAACATAATGTTAATTGTATTAGGTCTACGTTAGCACTCACCCTTATCTCTATTATAATGACCAATTTTCCAAGGTAAATAACTATTAAATGCTCATTACAGTATAGTCTCCTATATATATCTAATTATTTGCAAATGTTTAAAAACACTGGGTCCATTCTGCTCACATCAGATCGCTCTAATTTCTTCTGAAAGGATGACCTAACAGGTCACTGTATTATCCAGTTTGATTTTATAATTGAAAATAATTCATTTAACTCATTCAGGCTGGGAAAGCAAAAAGGTGCTCTAAAGATTTGGAGGCCATTTTGTATATGGTAGCCATTTTGAAAACAAAATGAGATCACATGACCATTATATTTGCATAGGTTTGCAATAAATGAAATCCATATCTTATGACCTTCAAAATGATATATGACTTCCCAGGGTTTTTTCAAAACTGAGAAAACTTGAAACCATCTATTACTTCATACCCCTTGAAAAACAACCCTGACCTGAATGAGTTAACGGTTATTTTCCAGTTCTTCTTTACTGTTTTGTCTTTCCTTATTCACTCAAAGTTCTTTTTTTTTCTTGTATTTTTTTAAAGGCTGCAAACACTTTTCCTCTTCTTTTTCTTTTTTTTTTTTTGACTTTCACTCCTGTTATGTTTTTCAGATAAAATGGTTGAATACCCTTAGACTTCTTCCGCTCCTTTTCAACTCTTTCCCTTTACGATGCATTCGATGGCAAACTTATTGCAGTTATCCGTATTCTCCTTTATCGAAATCTTATTGAGTTATTTGACAGTATATATACCAGGACGATGGCAGAGAAGACGTTTAAAGTTGAGCCATTTCAGTATAAAATCATAAAATGCAATTTTTTCTTATTGCTTAGGACATTGAAGTCAAATCCTTTTCAAGTTGTGGAATCGATTGTTAATTTGTATTTTCATATTGAGTCAAAGAAATGTTTCAATTAACTCGTTCAAGCCTGGGTTTTTAAAGATTATGAAGCAAGGACATAATGGATAGATCTAAATTTTCTTGTTTTTCAAGAAACCCTGGAAAATCATAAATCATTTTGATGGTTATAAGATATTGATTCTATTTATGATAAAATATACAAAAATAATGGTCATGTGACCTCATTATGTATTCAAAATGGTTGCAAAATTTGTGCCCAAACCTGTACTTCCGGGCTGAAAGAGTTAATGCTATATCATTTTATAATGAGAGCTTTTTTGATCATGTAGGAGCAATATTTCACTAAAAATATAGAAATAGAATGGTTAGAATTATTTGTTTGGTATTTTTATGAAATCTATTTTGAAAAATAATTTTTACATCACTGCTGCTTTCTACGGCTCCAACAATAATTTATGAGACACTCCATTTTTTAAATTTTTTCAAAGATTTCTGATTATTTTAAAAGATTTTATCCAATCATCTTCTCATTCACTTGCTTTTCATTTAGTGCTCACTTTTATAAGTGTTAGTGTCAATTATTGTTTAAAATCATTTCACAATAAATTAACTCTATATGGAAGCTAAGACTAAGATGTTTATATTTCATTTGGTTTGATAAACTCATATAATTTAATGAATTTATAAGGCTTAATAACTTGCCACAATAACCCAATAAATTTTCTCCTGGGTATTGGATTCAGTATTTCTTCGTGTTTTGTTTTTCCTCATGTTCTCTGGGGCGGTACTTAATATCTCTGCTACGCCCTGCCATTTCCTGCTGTATGTTAATGAAATGTTTTAATGCAAAAACTATCTTTGCCACACATTGATAAAATTTTTGATGCAAAAACTATACCTGTCACTTCTTAATACTATTATTAGTTCTCAAACATAAATAAACTCCCAGCAATTCACTGCCACAGGTTGATGAAATATTTTGATGCAGAAACTATCCCATTAAAACTATTGCATTGAAATATTTCATCAACGTGTGACAGGGATAGTTTTTGCATCAAAATATTTCCTTACAAAGTGGCAGAAATAGTTTTTACATCTCAACATTTCCCTAACATGTAGCGAGGAGTGGCAGGGATGAAAAAGAAAAAAAAACAATACTGCCAATGTTTTCTGTGTATATCAAATTAATTCTAAGCATCTTTTAACAACAGGACATCAAGATTTTAAGTCATGTTTCTTTGCTACAATTGGAAAACCCGATGAATTTTTTCCCTTTCTATCTATTTTCCAACTTTTTTTTTTTTTGGTAATATATTGATAAACCGTTTATGACAAATTTAACAACTCTTCTAGTTTTTCAGGTCAACAGAGGAGTCACTCCAGCAGACCCTTTCTCACACTCTCCTACTCAACCTCTAAATTCCTTTTACCTTCCTTTTCTCCAGTCCCCTCCCAAAGGAGCAACCATCCCATACCGTCCAAAACCTGTAATGCCTCCAGTGATATTCGCTGGTGGACAGGCATATACCATTCAAGGACAGGTACCAGTTCCAAATCCTGAGGTATGTCGATTTACTTTTCAAAGATTTTTCCTTTTTTTTTCTGTTGATTTATGTTTTTTAAAGAATCTCATAATAAAACTGACTTCTAGGCACCTGGATGTTAGAGCTCTTGAACAATTGTGCATTCTACTCTTGATGGAACGTGATAGTATAAACAATCACAAACATGT
This sequence comes from Thysanoteuthis rhombus, assembly GCA_963457665.1. Lineage (NCBI taxonomy): Eukaryota > Metazoa > Mollusca > Cephalopoda > Oegopsida > Thysanoteuthidae > Thysanoteuthis > Thysanoteuthis major. The sequence continues at coordinate 2,844,307 of OY735233.1, forward strand.
CCTTCTCGGATTTCCCTAATGTTTTTGATATGACTTGTGTACCATTACACTGGCTGTGCTTGAACATAAATATTTGCATCTTTTTCTGGAAATTGATGGCCGACTTATTGATTAGTAAACAGAATGGGTGTGTCGTGTATGCAACATGGACATCTACTGCATCTTTCCTGGGAGGGGCAAAAGTATATTTTTTGAGTTTATTTTAATTGTGACCTTTTCATACAATAGCATTCCATGCATGGAAAGGTACTGTACTTGCTGTTATTTGTATTTTAAGCAAGTATGACCTGCTGTATGATTCATATTTCAGATGGCACACTAGTGAATAATAATAATGTCTCTTCATATAAGAGCATCGAGTTAGGGTTACATAAAGCAACTGCACTGCACCAATATCCTTTATCAACTATGAGGTACCAACTTGAAAATCCCTGTTTCTCAGAAGAAGGCCTTATCCAGAGGTTCTGAGATGAATTGATGAATTTGCCGGATGGCTAGGAAATTCACCTGATTTCAAATCCTAGTGAAAATTTTGAAGCCATCATGAACGGACACGTTGAAAATGTTCTCAAAGAACAGCTGTATTCTTGAAAACATTTGATGTGAGTGATCGGCAACGTTCCCTGTGCAGTGTGCACTAAAGTTTCATGTTTTGCAAATTATTTTTCTGCGACAAAAGTCTGTACGCACTTTTAAATCTGAGATAGTGAATCAATATTTGGTCAATAAAAACTCAGTAAGCTATCAACGGAATTAGAAATCTTTTGTTCTCTTGTTGTAAAACGTGTCTGAGTGTATATGTAGACACAGCTTAGAGGGAACTTTGGTAATTGGTGAAGTTTTTAAAAGATTGAAAGCAAACAAAAAACATCAGAAATCTCCTTCGCTTATTCAAGACTTGGTTTGATTTAGTAGTGTTTTCTGATTGGAAATCAATCAGAACATATTGATGGTTTGTTGATTTAGTGTTACTTGCGAAAAAAAGGCTGGTTTTTATTATGAGACATTCTTTATGCCAAAATTTCCCGTCAATTTTAGTACGGTTGAATTATTTTACATCTGTACATAAGTACACTCTTATAAAATGTCTGATAAAATCTTATATATACATACAACCAAGAGTAATATCTATGGTATATAGATAGTATATATATACTAATGTATGTTTTTTTAATGTGCAAGTGTAATTTTTATACACTCTCTCATTTATAAAACTCTCATGCACATGTGCAACCGAGAAAATTTTCTATATTGATTCAAATTTTTTGAATTCAAAAACGTTATTTTTATATTTACAAGGTTTTTGTTTATATCCATGTATTTCGGTTGTATGTATGATGATTAAATAAGTATCAAGTCAGAGAACAGAAGAAGTTAATTGAATAGAAAACTAAAAGCTGTATAAGATGAAAGTTTTCCAGTTATATTCTAACTGATTTATTATTGTTATTACTATGTCGTTCACAATATCTGGCCAGAAAGTATCCAACCTTTTATCACGAATGAAAAAATAACCCAGTGGGGACTTTATACTCTTATCCCTGCATCTCTTCCAAAAAAATCTGCCAAGTCCTCAATAAGGAAAAGCTTATGGCTTTCTCCTTAATCTCATCCATGGTCTGTAAACCCTTTGGAAAGATTAGACATCACATGGAGCCAAATCTGAACTGTAAAAAAAGACTGACATATCCTGCTCAAGCCATGAAGAACGGCTTGCTAGATCATTGTGATTGTGATGGTCACATAGTGCATAAGCTCACTTGATGACATCTCACTGCCGACTGGATAACCCCATGGAAGAGTATCTGTGCACACATGTACTGTAAGGCCTCCTCTTATTGGTTGCTGAGATCAAGGCCTTGCAACCATTTCTTAAGGTATTCAAAATGGTATGATACTTTCTGGGCAGACTATGTACATCACAAATTTGAGTGATTATTTATGTATATATATTTATATGTATGTATGTTTTTATCTCTTTTGTTTTTATTACTTATTTGTTCTTGATTGCATATTCTGATGGTCAATTATTGAAATCAGAAACCCTATCATCTTTTTACTTGCAATGATATTAGCTCAAATGAACTCACCATTTGCCAACATAAGCATACCAGCAGGGGTGAGGGTCCTAAGTCCAAGCAAAACAGTGTCAAATTTCAGCTAAAACTGTGTGAAATTGTCTCCCCTTTACCAAAGCATATTCATTCGCTTGTGTTTGCCAATGATTTCAACCAATTTGAGCAAATATCTGCAAAGGTTATGAGGTGCTACTCAAAAGCACAGAAAATTTGGACATATTGTTCAGTTCTTTCATCTGTCAAGTTGTCCAGGGTTTCTCATGTCTCACCAGACATGGCACACATTTCTTGAAATCACTCCATCAGGTGATAAAAACTCTCATTTTCTGCAATTTCTTTCTTTCTTTGAAGAAGCGTTTTCACACTTTTGGGTAGTACCTAATCTATCGACCTCTCTATCTCTCTCTTTCTCTTTCTTTATATATATACTAGCTGGGGTACCCGGCATTGACAAGGAAAAAGTAATCAATACTGAAAGTTATGAAGTAAAATCTGACACAATGCTCCTCAAAGTAGGGACCGCAATCCTTCAAGTGGATTCAAAATGCTAAAATTGATCTGACCTTGAATCAATCAATAGAAGTCACCAAGGGTTAGTGCCACATATCCTTAATTCATCCTGGGGTCAAGTTACCCATGTACACAATTATGCTGCCTGTAGGGCGCAGCCATTCCCTAAGGTTTGAAAATACCTAGATTGACCTGAATCCAAATTGATCAATAGAGGTCATCAAAGATCATAGTCATCTATCCTATGTTTATTGTGGTGTTATTACCCTGGTAAACAAAATATATATGAATGTATTTATATAAAGTGACCTACAATTTTTGAGTCTCACAGAACATCCCTGCAGACATCTTGAAATAAAGGACCTCATTTAATATTGATATTTTTCTGTCTTTGAGGACAAGTTATCTTGTGCATCATGTTCACTATACGTTTGAGTAGCACCTTGTGAAACAGCTAGTCTCCTTTTATTTCTCATATATATGAATTGCTAGATTTTAGATAGACTAGGTACAACGGTCTTATACTTTTGTATCTTTCCAGGTTAGCAAATTGCATCCACAATTTTCCTTGGGTCAGACTGTACCAGTGATTCCAGCTGCATCTCAGACTTTGTTACCGGGTAAGTAATACTGAATTTAGATATATCAAAAAGAATTATTTTGTTTGTTGTTTGTTTATCGCCCTGCCAACACAACCTCCACAACCACTATCATCATCATCATCATCATGGGCATCTGCTGCCACTTTTCCCAGAGCGAAGCAAAAGCATATATTTCAGGGCGGGGCTTGGTAGGGGAATTAACAGAGGAAGGAGCGAAAAGATATATATACGGATATTGGTTGTCTAGTATAGGACCAGAGAGTTCCTAAGCTGTGACTCATCCAAAGCTGTCTCTGTAAGGCTTCACCAACATTCTAACCCGACCGCCCTCTGTTAGATGACCTGATCCAGTGCCAGGCTATTGCCCCCATATGCACCCCAACCCCCAGCGGATGCCCATGATCATGATCAAAATCATCATCATCATCAGTGTGATAGTACAATAAATTATGATGTCAGTTGAAGTGTTTTATGATTTGACAGTGAAAGGTTCAGCTTGTGAGTTTCAATTGTAAATTTATAAGACATAGAATGATTATTTGTTGCTTTCATGTTGTAAGTTATGTTTGATAGAAAAAGAAAAAATAATGTTTGCTCAAAATATAGCATTAGATTTCAACAGTATTTTTCTCTTTTTCATACGAAAGCTGTTAATTTGCAAAAAGCTCTTCAGCTAATACACAACCATTGCTATATTCATTGTATATAGAGCTGGTAATAAGCCCGTACCTGATGAGAAATCAGGCCCTATTTCTAACTGCTCATTAGGTATTTTTCCAATCAGTACTAAATACATATGATTTATATATGGATATATACATCTAGAATAAATGATGTACTTACAAGTACATTTTGTAAACAACTTAGAAATAAGGTAATGGCAAGTTGTAAGGCCTGATTATATGTTGTTGGTTTAGACTGATTTCCTTGACTTTGTTGTTTATCTTTGTCACAACATTTTGGCTGTGTACCTTTCAGCCTTTCTTGAGTGCTCATACAGAGCACCTCTAGTGTTTGCGTCTCTGTGTTCTTGGGATCATCTCCCCCTGACCTTTGCACTGATCTAAGGACCACCCATTGAACTTCAGGTTATACTTCATTGCTTGTTCCTTCCTGATTAGTTATTCCCAGAAGCTATTAATGTCTGTGCTCTGCTGATTGAATTAACTGAGCATAGCATGTGGCCAGATTCTTTGAACTTACTTATCCACCAATGCTTCTCCCTGTCTATTGAATGAATCTGACCAGATACTATGCACAGATAACTCAATCAGCGGACCAAGCATCGGCATTAATATATTGTAGGAATCCTCAATCGGGAAGGAAGAAGCAATAAATTCTGGATTCTGGATGTGACATGCATGAAAAGGGATGCGCATGCTCTCCAAAATCAAGAATTGACAACGTTACTGAACACAAGAGGCAGGTGGGAATGTACACGACCAAAATGTAGTGGAAAAAACAGAGCAGAAACAGGATATGATGCGTGGCTGTAGCTATTTGTATTATGTTAGATAAAACAGTAGAATGGATGCATATATTCATCAGAGGCAAAACAGAACTTGTCACAAGATATGCATGCATGTTTGGCAGTTCCTCAAAGTATTGGTCATGACCCATCACTAGTTTGTAAGGTCCTGCTGACTAGGTCGTAAATTGACCTTTGGTATCGACAATTTTTTGTTGAACTTATCAAATCATAGCAGTGATAGGAGCCTCAGCATGGTTGTAAAATAAGAACAGATGTTTAATGAATAAAAGAGGGGAGAAAGGGTTGTAAGCAAGATTCAATACATATCTATACAATACAATGAGTTCATTCAATACATTTATACCTTTAAGAAAAACACAAGTTCCATTGTATTTGAACTTTGAAAGTGTAAAGATATATATTTACTCATCTTAGCATTGTCATTTACTAAGCTTAACTTACTCTAGCACAAGGTCACAATAATAGAGATCAACTCGCTATACTAGTTAATAGTTGGCCAGTCTAGCTTGTTAACCGTCACTCCAAGTTAGATGTCCACTTTATATAATGTAATATTGAAAGCATGTTGACTAAATTGCAGAAATAGATTGTTCCTGTGATAAAGAAATATCTACCAATTGTTTATCTTCACGTGCTGGCAAAATGTTGTGAAAAAAATGTAAAAATGAAATAACTAGATAGAAAGTCCAAAGAATTTTTTTGCTTATAGATATTTTACCTGTGTCATTTCCCGCTGTCATTTTTTGGTATTTATTCTTTATCTATTTGACGCTCAATGTGTGTTGTTCCTCTTTTTCACCAATCTTCATATCAATTTTCATTTTTCTAAGTTGACTCCTGTTTTGGAGTCAACAAAGGCTTACTGAGATGTGTTGGAAACTTTCTGCATTCAACTCCTTGGTTGAGTAATCCTACCTACAATGAATAGAAAGTGGATCTTTCAGTGACTTACTACTTGATAGTATTAAGAAACATTTCTGTTATTTGATAGCAATGAGTGGCAGCCTGAGGAGTTGACACACAAAAGACTGAATGGATGCGGGGATTGATGAAATGGAGGGACAAGACACAATAAATGGTCGACAAATACCGAACAAATACCTTTTTTTATATGATGATATTCACTTGTTGTTTCAAAGTCTTTTTTATTACATGTTGTTCATTCCAGTTTTGGCAATTTTGGGGGTTGGGTGTGTGCAAATTTTAACTATTGATGAAATCAGCTATGGATGCACAAAATTGACTAAAACAAACACATATAGAGAAGAAAGTTGATTGTGACTGATTAAACTAAAACTATTATTTAATTCAATTTGTATTATTACGTATAATTTTTTAATTACCTTTTTTATCCATTTATATCATCATCATCATCATCATCATCATCATCATCATCATCTTTATTATCAAAAATTTGATGAAAAAAAACTACTCATTCACATATTTGTCCCACAATTCCATCAAAACACATACATTTTTTTTTTTAAACTTTCATTTTTCTCTGTAAACTTGAACCCTACCATCATTTTTTTTTTTAATTCATTCAGCTATTTTGACAATTTTGTGAATCTGTGGACAATTTCATCAATGGTTAAAATTTGCACCCACCCAAATCCAAAAATTGCCCGAAATTTTGTTGTTTTCACTCGCCAATTGATAAAAATTCAAGATTAAAATCATTTACTAATTTTGCTTTTTATGTATGTTTAGTGCATGTAAGAAAAAAACAAGTGATTATTGGTAGTTATCTTGTGCATTCATTTTATTTGCAGTAAATTGTATCTTATCACAGCTTTGTTTCACAAAACAAAACTCATTTGATTATTGCATGCATTGAGATGGATTTCAAAATTCTGGAAAGAGATTCTAATTGAAACTACTGAATTGATTAAAATGTGTGAATAGTTTCCAATGACTTTGTTCTCCTTATGGCGTCCCTTCAGGACATGAGCAATCGTGGCTCCCCACAGTTTCCTTCCCCTTGTTGCAGAAACTCCCTCTCATCTACTCCTCTGGGTATCCTTTCTGCCATCCGTCCACTCAAGCCCTTTCAAGTAGGTTACTTGCTCCCCATCTTGTCTCGTTTTACCTTTGTGAGTGTTGAGTTTTGTAAACATTATAACAACGTTGTCAATAAAATGAAAAGAGCCATTATCATTCCAAAATTGTTTAGTCTACTGAACACAGTCTTGCTTTTGTTGTTACTACAACATTTCAGCCAACCAATTCTACTACCTTCTTCAGGTGTACAATTCATAAAGAAAGAGGAAGGTTTCTCTCCTGAGAAATAGGTGATGAATATGAAATTGGTGACTGACTGGCTTAGCAACTCAAACTGACTATCCATTGTCAGTGACCTTTGTAACACAAGTGATTCCATACTTATAATGGGTTGTTTCTTATAAAATGTTTTTTTATTTTACATCATAAAGAATGATACTAAAGGATAAAGATTTACAAATATGATTGCGTTTTTTGCAGATTCAATGTAAATATCTTAATTTGAAGGATTTTGAGCTTTTAACAGGAATGGTATCTACTGAAGAAGACTTATTTTCTTGTATATTTTCAAATAAGGTATTAATGCTGTTCAAGCTGCTGAAATTCATCAACCAAGCAAACAACAGTGTGAACTGTCCCATGTTCATTCAATCAATTTAGGCTTAGAAATATGGATATCAATAATAAGCCAAGACGGAGGCCCAAAACCCAATGATGAATCATAGAGACCAGTGGCTAACAACCCATGAATACCAATTCAAGAATTCTCTGGAAACTGTGGGACTTCAAAAGCGATCATGTCATCTCAAGGCTATGTATTATGATAGGGCAGGGTTTGGCAAAACATGGCTCACAGGCCTTATCTGACCCATTGCCTCATCCAGCTTACTGACTGCATAGAATATATTACATTGCATTTCTTTACTTTTGAAAATCTATCATTGGTTAATGAAATTCAGCATCAAAAATAAAGCAAAACTCTCATTTTTACAGTGGTCTCAAATGGTTCCATGTTTGGTCAGCATCTGCTGCTCAAATTTCACCAACTTTTAGGGTAACACCTTGTAAACTCTCCTTCGGAAACCCATCCATATTCTGAGATATTATCTAGCCACTAATGAAACTGTTTCTATTTTTATGCTAGTCTTAAAGAAGCTATCAATCTAGAAACCATTTTCTATCATTGTTTTTGCCATTATTTCATCTGCTTTCAACTAATCCATTTGTTTTTGCTGAAATTGTACACTGCATGCTTGGATGCATATTGATGTTGTGTTTGTGTTAGACACTATGATTTTTTTTTGTTTTTTTTTGTTTTGTTTTTTGCTTATAAGTGAATTTTATTGATGCATTCTTCATAGTCCTTGCAAATTTTTTATTTCTTTTATATTCAGCCTCGGATAAAGTTCATATACAATTAAATCATTTCTGTCATTCTAAGCGGTCTATGAAAATGATTAGTGTATTTTGAAATTATCTTAAACCTGTTTGCTGCCATTGACAAGAATATCAGTGCGTCGTCCAGATAACTCATCCAAAGATAGTGTATAATTCAGTACAGAGCTACGGATGAAATAATTCATCTTACAATAGTATACTATTCATTAACAAAATTGCAGCATCTCCTGGAATATGTATACTTATTAACTTTGATCATATAACAACTAGTAAATGAAGACTTTCGATTTTTATCAATCTCTAAAAGAAAAACCCTGTACGTAAACTTGGCAGCAAACAGGTTAAATTTACGGTCTTAAATAAGATCCAATCTGTGAGGAATGCTAAAATATCCATCGTAAAAACTTCAGGCAGATTAATATCTTAATTGCTTCATTAATTTTTTGAGCTATTAATCATGATTTCTTGTTTTATTAATTAGTTCATTAGAGAATTTATTTATTTCATTTTTATTTTATTTTATTTATTTGTTTATTTAGTTTTTTTTTTTTTTTTTTTTACATTAGATCAAAAATTCTTTCTGGTATATAAGGAGATCTATTCTTGCTAAAATTCTTCACTGGTATTCATGATATAAGTAAATTTTTACCGTATTGCCCGGTGTCGAGGATACTCCGGCCAGGAGGACGCAGCCTTATTTTGATTTGCTAAGTTTAGAAAAAAAAAGAAAAGATAAAAATAAGGACCTCTAAAAAAGTAAGCTTCAACCTTGTTCCCTCTAAGCTATGTATGTGTGTGCGTGCAGGCACGTTTTGCAATCTGCACACAAGTGAAATTAATGTGCACACAAAAGGTTTCAAATTCTCTTGATTGCTTACTTAGTTTTTATTGAAAATATATCGATTTACAATGTCGAATTCATAAGTGTACACATACTTTTGTCACTGGAAAGAAATTTGGATAACATTAGATTATTGCCCCAGTGATTACAATAAATTAGAGGAAACAGAGTTCAATTTTTCAAGACTTTTTGGAAAAAAAAGTGTCTTCGATGCCGGAAATACAGTAACTAAAAATTCTGGTTTGAATATTTATTGTTATTATAAAAAAAAAATTTATATCAAAATTTTTAGTTAGTACGACTATCTTGCAAGCTGTGGTAAAATATTCCTCTTGTTATTCTATCTCTAAGTTACTCTAGAAAACAAAGTATATCAACATCTTTCTAATTATGGTAAAATATTCCTCGTATTAGTCAAATATGTTACACAAGAGAACAAAGTATATTTTTATCTACCTACTGGTATTCATGAATAAAGTAAATAATTACCGTGCTACCTGGAATTGAGGACACTCCAGGCACAAGGATGCACCCTTATTTTGACTTGATAAGTTTTTAAAAATATACCTATATATATATATATATATGTATTCATAAATAGGGTAGGCCTCTAAAATAAATAAGCTTTGGCTTGTCGGATGCAGGTTGGATTTTTGAGACTTACTTTGGGGAAAAAATAGAATCTTCTGCGCCGGGAAATACGGTAACTAAAATTCTGGTTTGACTAATGACTGTTAAAAAAAAAGATCCTAATAAAAACAGAACAAGAAAAAGGCAAATTTTAAGTCAGTACCAGTACGACCATCTTTAAAATTGGGGAAAATAATTCTCATGTTGCTCTGTAAGTTACGTTAGCAAAACAAAGTATATTTCTATCTACCGCAACTATTTTTCCAAGTTGTACAGAAAATATACTTGTCTATTGAAGGCTCCTGGCTGCAGTCTTCAAGTTCAGACATGAATTTCAGAGAGCTTTCCTGTTGTTCACTGGCCTTAGATCATCATCAGCCTTTATACACACACTCCCTCCACCCATATTCTGGTGTGCAGGAACCACCATCTCAAAGTAAGAGTACTGAATAATATTAATCAATCTCATTCAACTTTTTTAGATCTTTCTACGTCTGGGTTTTTATTTGTCTCTCTAACCACAGAGGTGTAGCTAGAGATTTGGACGGAGGGATTTAGGGGCCCAGGGGGGCTTGGCTCCTTGCGGGGACCCCTCCATTTGGGGGCCCGGGGGTCGTTTTTACAAATAGCCCCCCTAACCCCCCCTCAGCTATGCCTCTGCTCTAATAGCTTCTCTTTCTGTAAATATTTTTGCATTTTCCTAACACTGATGCATGCTTCTCCTATGCTCTTGAGTGCTAAATAGTTTACAGAAGCAAATAAATGTTTGTTTTTCTTTAATTTAAGCACTTGCACAACTTCTGTGTTTATAGCATTTAGAAACTTAGGTGATATTCCTCTGGCATTAATGTCTTGTTGCTGCTTAGATGTGCACTTTTTCTGTTGCCACTAATTCACTAACGGTATTTTTCTTTTACACAGGCCCTATCTCTATTCCAGGTGTTTCCCCGGTCTCGTTCTCACGGCCAAATAATGCAGCAGCAGCTGTGCCCAACAGCCAACAGACGAGCGAGATGTCAATACCAAATGATTTGATTGGATGTATTATAGGACGGGCTGGTCAGAAAATCAATGAAATTAGGTACGCTATCCGAGTACTGGTCAGAGACCCTTTATCTACCCTTGAGAAGAATTGAACTTGGCTTTTTATGCTGAATCGCTTTTCTGTTATATTTTGGGTGTCTGATAATCGAGCCCTTCGGTGTTTTAAGTGTGAGAGCCCATTGTTTCAAATGGTTGCCAGCAAGTATTTTTATCAGCTAATATACATCATAGAATAGAATAATACAAAATTCGTATTTTGCTGATAGAAATATCTCCTGGACAACATTTGAAACAATGGACTCTTCCACTTGAATTAGTCCAATCATTGTTTAATAAAATCTCAGGTGAAATTTACTAGAAGCAAACTTTTATTTATGCTATTAACAGCTTCAGAGTAGTGAGTTAGAAAAGCTTAAATACAGTTGAGAATGCTGCTGATCTTGGGGTAAGTCTAAGGGGACATTTTTAACACTCTCCTACATGATGATATATGAGATTGAGGTCAGGTGAATTTTCTTGCCACTAGCAAAATTTATATTTTTCGAAAAAAATCAAGCTTTTCCAAGCTGTGAGCAACTCCAAGCATGGCACACCAATTTGCCAGCAATCAAATTTCACAAAAAAAGGCAAATATTTATATGCTTGAATGAATAGACATGAAATGAGCCTTTTTTGCTGTAGTAATTGCATCATTAAGCCAGCTTCAGTTGAGTTGGGATGGGATTGAACTAATAAAAAATTGGTTGTTAAATTCAGTATGGCTGATATCAGGATTAGGTTATTTTCCAAAATTTTGATATTCTTGGATGTTCCATTCCATTTCTATTCTTGCCGATGAGAAATTTTTTCTTATAGCATTGGAGGTCTGAATTTATAGTTTGTGGCTGAGTCCTTTGGTTTTACTGTAGATAGATGAAGTCAGCATTTTCTTATCAGGGCATTTTGAGCAATATTTGAGCACAACTTGTGTGGTGTACACAGCTCATATTGTAGGCATCTGGAAAATCTAAAACCGCATGCAATACTGATAGAAAAGTATCATACATATTCTTTTTGGAGCGGAACATCCACAGCGAAAAAAGTTGGTTTTATCTTGAGATACCCGTTATAAGCAATTTACCTACGTCTTCTATCTTCTATGTAAAAAAAGCATAGTATAATATATACAAATTCATCTAATTCTTGAACGATGTACAGGAACCCAATCGTTGTCACTGAGGAAATCATGGGTTTTTGAAGGGCTTGAGTGCAAGCCTGCTGCCCAATATGGACTGCTTCTTGGGCTCTTTTTGCTTTGTTATTTACGCATAGCTGTGGAGAGAAGTGGATTCATGCCTTTCCCAAGGCCTTTGTGAATACAATCAAAAGGAGATATTTCAAGGGATGGGTTGCAAAAGGATATACTCAGAATATATCTTGGTACCATCTCTGTCGCCAGCGAAAGATAATATCATCTTTTTGTATGGGTACATTAGTCTGGGATTACATAAAACAATTGTACAGTACCATTACCCCTTATTGAATTTTATTCCTATTTTCAACCTCCCACACCCTAGGTTAGAAGGCCCAAACCAGGGGGACGTGCCTTGTTTGATGCCCTCCAACGGATGCCTATAATGATAAAGATGCCATTTCAGCTATCTCGTCCCAGCACTCTCAGTACAAAAAAAAATGGAGAAACTTCAGTTACATCTTAATAATTGGAATGTAGCTTGAAAGATATTAGCAAACCAGTCACATTTTTTGTTTTTATTTCTTTAATTAGTGCTTCCTTTTTTTTGTAGTAGACACAATTGTGGAGTCTGTCTTTAAGAGTAATGTATTTCGCTACCGAGAGTGTGATTTTTTTTATTCCACCCATTTTTCAGACTATTATCTTAATCTTTGTTGTTTTTAACACAGTGTTTCAGTCAATGTATATCCTTCATCTTTATTTGGCGTCTTTCAATCTTGTTTTGTTACATGTTACGAAAGATTTTTGCATTCTACTCAGCGACTATCTTAAACTGCGGTGTTCTTGCGGAGACGAAGAAGAAATAAAAGAAAAGGAAGAGTTCAGACACAACCAACCTCCAACGATAAAGCAAACAGGTCAATAAAAACCATCATATGACTAACATCTTACGGCAGTAAGCTTTGTCGCAAAAATTGAAAAAAAAAAGGGTAATCAATGAATAAGGAACTTCTTTTGACTTTTATTAGCTGTTATTGCTTGTCCATATTTAGTCCATATTTTCCAAAGAACAAGTGTGAACCCTGCTGGACACAGATTAAGGGAATTATTCAGCACAAATTTAGATTACAAATTGAACCCCCTATTAAACACCTATATGTGGTGTTTTTGTGGAAAATGATTTCTAGAAGATCACCAGGCACAATTTACACTTGAAGAAGTCTGAAGAATATATTGGCAGAAACTTTGTGCTAAAAACAACAAAGATGTAGATAATAGTGCAAAAATGTCATGTAATGAGAACATTTCACTACAGAACTTCCGAGAGCTGTTAGATTTATCAGTAAATTTAGATATATTTTTGATATTTGATAGCAAAATAACGAGTTTTTCAGATAATTGAACAACTTGGCGTTTGTGTTAACACGTTTTGGTCGATCGATTCTACAGCCTTCTTTACAAACTGCAAGAAAGAGTTCAATCATCCAAAAAACTCTTTGAATGTTAATGACCCTTCTCAAAACTACGTACAAAATGGAGATTATTTACAAAATAAACCAATATTCCAAAACTGATTAGTCCTTTAGCTTGTGCCCCCGATCATCTTTATCAAGTAAGTTTTTGTAGGATTGTAAGTGCCACCTCCAACTTTTTTTGCTATTTTTACCCATAGCTGTTGGGAGGAGTGGATTCAACCCCTGGTTTGGGATTCAGAGTTGTCCATCTTCTAGATTAGTCGCTAACCAAGGTTAAAGAGCCCAGTCTACCCTGTTATTTTACCCATAGCAGGGGGTACATGGATTCATGCCTATTCAAAAGGCATGTATGGAATGAACAAAAACAGCCTTGGCCAGAATATGAACTCTGCTCATTAATTCCATCTTCTGTGCCAATTGATAATCACGCCACTCTGACCTCCACTGAGAAATTACGTAAACCCGCCAGAGCCGTACGTGTAAATTTGATTATCCTGGAAAAATAGTTGTGAAAACCTCCAATCCCAAAGTACTGAGCACTTCTATATTCTGGTTCCATATTAATCTGATTCCATATTAATCTGGTTCCATATTAACCAAAAAAGATATACTTATTAGTAAATGTAAATTGTTGCATAGAGTTTTTTTGGTTCATCTTTTGAACTCAACGTTCCATCCATTTTACCCACGGCCTTCTTCAGGTGGGGGTCATAAATGGGGAGGGGTCCAACCAAGCCAAGAAAGCCATAGAGTACAACAGCTGAAACATTGTGTTCGAAAGATGAACAGAATGAGGACAACAGTTTGTGAACATCTATACTAATGATGACTCCTAATCAAAAAGATCCTGACGTAAATGTAGATCTCTTCAAAATATTTTACTAAATGATGAAAAGTTCTCTAAAAATGTTGGAAACGTGTATTAATATAAACTTATTCATTTGTCATTGTAGACAAATTTCAGGTGCTACAATAAAGATTTCCAATGCAGAAGAAGGCTCTTCTGATAGGAAAGTAACTATAACTGGAACTCCAGACACAATTGGATTGGCTCAGTATCTCATTAACACCAGGTAAGCTTTGATTTACTTACAATTAAAGAACAGTTAGGATTTAATTCATATGACATCACTCAATCTATGTAAGTAATAATTTGAATAACTATTTCACTTGAACTCCCGTGTATTAGATTTAAGTAAATAAAAGTTTAACCTTTAGTTAAGTGTAGTTTATCAAAAAACTTATGTAGAAAAATAATTTGCCGCTAAGTATTAAAAAAAAATATTTTCAAATTTTGTTCGGACAATCAAATCTCTTTTTCCCATTCCTTGATGTTGTCAAAACAATGTATCATCCAATCCATTCTCCAGCCCTCCTCAGGTGTATAATTTGAAAAAAAAGAAGCAATTTTACTCCTGATGAGTGCTGAAGAATAGATCAAATGAAACGTCATTTTCATGCGCGTATCGGAACTCTTTGGTTAGGGGGAGCAAAGGGCTTCATTTGCCCCAAAATTCACATGGTTTTGCCTGAATTACACTGATTTGTCCGAAATTTTACACAATTTTGATAGAATTCAGTCGGGCATTTACCACTCCCACCTCATTAGCTTTTATACCTGTGGTTGTTTTTATAACATCTACAATGAGATGAAGAGATTAGATTGTCCGAACAAAAGATATTTATGTAATGTTGAAGACTCCTCTCAAAGTCATAGAAGAGACTAAAAAGATTTGTTCTTCGTTAAGTGCTTTCAACTTATTCATAAAGTGATTAGCTTAATAAAAGATATTAATTCATACATCCCAATTAGGTATTTATCAACTTTTGGTGGAACAATCTAATCTCTCTTTCCCATCTTTAATGTTGTCAAAACATTTTGGTTGATACATTCTCCAGCCTTCTTCAGATGTAATATGTGATATCTATAATGAAAGAGTCTCCTTAATTGGTCTCTTTTTCTGGTTGTGCATTAAATGGATATAACCTATTACATCTGAAAAAGGCTGTGAAATGAATCAACCAAAACATTGTGTTAACATCACAGGTGTGGAGAACTGATTAGATTATCTGAACAAAGATTGGTATGGTAATTACTCTTCTAAAAGTTATTGACACAACAATTAGGTATCATTTATTTGTGTGCAATGATTATTCAAAGCATCACAAAAGCTTCTAAAAAACATGTAATTCTTGAGAGGAAATTAATTTGGAAACACAATGAGAATTTCAGTAGCTTTAAAATTCAAATAATTTTCTGGAACACAATATAAAGCTGAGCATTGGTTGCCAAGAAAATTATAAGTGAAATAAATTGAGTTGAGAATATAAACTGAATTCTTCCTTACAGTCAAGGGGCAAAGGTCACAAAATATCAGTCCATGGCATTTTGAATGCTAATATGATCCATTAAGATGGGCTACCAGATGTTTGGGCTGAATTAATGTCTCTATGAGGTCATAAGTTCAAGATACTGCTGCAGGAGAGACTCATCAGTAATTAGTTGTTTTTCTTTAAAATTTGCATAGGAAGTAATTTATTTGATATAAAAAATGGAAAAAAATATTTATAGGTATTTTTCCATCGTGACTGAGTTGTACAAAAGGTTGCTGTCACCAGATATAATGGTCACAGAACTGCCCGATATCACGGGAACTATTAAACTATGCAGTTTTCCAGAATATATAACTTTTATTTTTGGCCTAACCTCATCCTGAGATTCAACTCCCAATCTCCAGGCAGGTGTCACTACATATGATTAAATTCCTATAAAGTTACGAAATAAAAACACCTAAAGAAGATTGATGGATACAATGGTAAAAACTCTGCGACTATAACTACCAAGTTATAATAGTCCGAGTAAATACATAGCAGTCATCAAAAATAACCTTATGAAGAAAAAATCAAAGGTTGTTCTGGACTAATGAATCAATATCAAACAAAAGATTTTTTTGCATCATGTTCAGATCAATTCAAAATGGAACACTGGGTTTAATTCAAAAGGGAAGTGCTCTGTGAAACTCATGTTTCTATTTACCTGTACCCCTGTATGGACAGGATTCGACACAAGGGTAGTTTAGTATGGAGATCCTCAAATGCTTATATTCGTTGTAGGAATCAGCAGAGACATTTTCTTTTGTCCTTGTAACTATTGTCACAAGGACATAAGATCTCATGACTTGAGGTCACAGGATGCAACCTAAGCCCCCTTGACTTGACCTCACAAAGCAGTACCACATCTCATGAGGGAAAACCCCATTGGCTATAGCACCCCATTTGCATTTGTCTGGTCAGAAATGGTCTGAACTGATCTCTAAATTTTGAACGTCTGTTTGAATGAAACTTATGAGTGTTATTTAAAAGTTTTTATATATCCTTATATTGTTAGTCAAATTAGTGGCAACCTCCAGATTTTAAATTAGTGGCAACCTCCAGATTTTAAATTAGTGGCAACCTCCAGATTTTATGCTCAGGTAATGCTCCTCACCTCGTATAGCTTAGGAAATTCAGCAAGTTAATTACATTTTCAAAAAGTTACTTAGAGTCTTGAAAAATTTGCAGTATCAGCAGATAAAAATAAAAGATTATTTTTTAAGGTAAAATATTTATAATATTTAGTTTTAAACTCATCGATAGAATTTTAATCCTAAAATGTGTTCTTTAAAATGAATTTACATTTCCAGGATAAAAATATCATTTCTCTATGATTTATATCCAATAAACTGATTCTTACTTTTCTTTCTTACTTTGAAAAAAAAAAAAATGTTTTTGATAGGATTGTTCAACTCATTCAGGTCTGGTTGCTTTTTTTTGAAGGGTTACAAAGCAAGGACATAATGGGTGGATTTGAGTTTTCTCATTATCTAAGAAACCCTGGAAAGTCATACATCATTCTGAGGGTAGTAAGATATGTATTTCATTTATGGCAAAAATATAAAAATATAATGTTCATGTGACTTCATTAAGTATTCAAGACGTCCATGAAATTAAAATCTATCTGCGCTCCCGGCCTGAATGAGTTAAAATTTGATCATTTTGTATTTTGTGTGTTATTTTTGATTAATTAGAATTGTGAATAAAGGAATGGGTTAACATTTTTATGGAAGAAGAACTTTATGCCAATATTTGTTAAAGGCAGTCATTATTTATTTAATATATTTCTTTAATCATTCCAAGATTCAAAGACAAATTCTGAATTAAGAAGTGTGGAATTCTTAGATAATGAAATGTTGTCGTTGGTTCTTTTGCTGGGAAGAATTTCCAGCTAAATTCGACCAAAATTCTTCAAGTAAAACATGATAACGATAGCACCTTTTATTCCAAAGAAAGAAAAAAAACAAAAAAAAACAAACAAAAAAAAGCCCACACATAGGCAAAAATATTAATTGGCTGCCAAGATTCGACCTTTGACCTACTTGGCTTGTGAAAATTAAGACTTTTTTTCCCTCCCTCCCCGTCGATATATGAACTGGAATAGCCGTTTTGATTTTTGTGTTGTTCCAATGATGATTTTTTTTCTGTGAATCCAGAATGACAAGATCACCAGCAAATAATTCTTTTTCATAGATACAGTTTTTCGTTTTTGGGTTTTTTTTTTTCTTTGCTCTTCACAATTATTTCGTAAAAAAGCTGGCATTTTATTACAGTTTAGATTTACCAAAAAGAAAAAAAAAAGAAAAAATTCTTCCAGCATTTCCATGTTTTTTTTTCTCTCCACCCCCCTCTTTAGTTTGCTGCTTTTCTATTTCAAATGTACACATTTGTTCATTTTGTGTGTGAATGCCGTCATACTTTGCCAAAAAATCACTTTCTTGTTGTTGCTCATATTGGCTCTGATGAGAAAATCAACAGAATAATGTTGGAATTTGTCCAGTTTAATGGATGGTGTCCTATAATTAAACCCTATTATCTAACATAACTCACCTTATAATCTGATTCACTGACGACTAGATCAGTTACATCATTTTGCACAATTGGTACCATTTCTTTGGTTTGCACTGACATAGAAATTAACAAAAAGATTCCTTTAATGATAGACCGTTTCAATGTCTCCGAGAAATCTAATCTTTTGCAATATATAACAATTTGTTTTAATCCGACAATTGAAATTCCAAGATGGGAGTCTTTAACCCACAAAATATACTGTAATAAGTAACTTCATATTTAAGATTATCTTTTCCATGTTCTGTGTTTTATTTTCCTTGGGTTTTCAGTTTCCATTTTAGGCTCTTGAAATATATTTATATAATATATAAATATATTTATATCATATTATACGAGATGAAAACCAAACTACAGTGTGCGTGGGAAAATCCCAAGCTAATCACTGACCAATGGACAAATCTAAATGACTCTGAAAGTTTCAATCTGCTTGCATCTTCAGTTGGATGCTATACATCACCTGAAGTAGACATATAGCGTCCGCAACATTCATCATCTTCAGCATCCTCTAAACTCTCACAAAGTCTCTTGCACTGCTTGAAGATATGTGCATGTGATATGGATTCTTCCCCATAAACATCAGTCTGTATACAAAAAGATTTGGTAGCCATTTAGGACAATTTCACCCCAAATTTTAAATTGATGTGTTGTTCAAATTTTGAACTGACCATATTTATGCTACGTCAGAAACTATGTCTACCAAAAACGATGAGTAACAGTTAACTGATGATGCAAGTATATTGAATCAAGAGTTGTTTTTGCTTGCCCTTGGTCAATGCAAGCCATGTAGTTTTCTCTTGCACACTTTGAGCCACACCTTATATATCTATATAATATAAAAATATATTTATATTATGTGATTTTATAATATATAAATATATTTATATATTCATTCATCATACATATGAATATATTTGTAAGATATTATATATTTATATAATAAAGAAATAAATTAAAGCAATATTATACATTTATATGATATAATGTATTTATATGATATATAGATATATTTGTATAATATTGTATATTTATATATTATATATAAACAGAATCAAAATTATCACAGTATTAAAAAAATATTAATTGTAAATAGTAAGTTGCATGGTTGATTTAGTTCCACTTATTCCAGTTTATTTTTTAATTGACTTAATATTGTTCAATTATGGATAATAATGTTATATACTTGGTTGACAAGTCTACGCATTCATTTTTTTGATAAATTGGGAGAATCATTTACAGACTAACAGTTAAGCAGGATTTTTTAAAATTCTAATATAGTATTCATTTTTGTTTCAGTTGCTTATAAAAGTTTTTAAAACTCATTTTTGTTATGTCTTTCATTATGTTAGCTGTCAATAAGTTTTTCTAGAATATTTTCTATAATTCAGACTTTAACTATGCAAAACTAAAAAGATGTCACTTCTCAAGTTATAAAAATGGTACAAAATGATGTATATATATATATATACATATAAAAAAACACGACTATCTGAAATATCCCTAAAATAGTTGAATGACATATTCTGGATCATTAGCCATATGCCACGATTTGCAGGGTGAAGACATTTCTATGAAAAATAATAATTAAAATCACTATTCAAAGTAAAATCGAAACAATTAATTATTTTGCAAAATTTCTAAAAAATGAATTCCTATCTATATTTGTTGAACTTTTCTCTAAAATAATCCTTGGTACTAGTGATTGAGGCCAGGAAAATGAATGGTCTTTACTCAACCTAGAAGCATGGGCGTCCACTGTCAATGGCGGGGGGGAGAAAAAAATATAACCGTATATCAATTGTCTGGTAAGGGGCTAGGGAGAGCTTAAGCTGTGACTTATCCTAAGCTGTCACTGTTCATAGTGACCATTTGATCCTAGTTCTCTATAAGGTTCCAACTTTCAAACCCCCCTTGCTCTCAGTGAGAAGACCTGAACTGGGTGGGGTGGGGGACGAATGCCCTGTTTGCACCACCCACACCTCCCTTCACCAGTGGATGCCCATACCTAGAAGAGTGAATTTGCAGAGAAATGGTCAAAAAGTCAAGATTTTCATCTAAGGCTACCATTGATGAGCAGATGGTCATAAAAAAAACAGTTCTAACATCATAAATGTCCAGCCAGCCATTTAATATATCTTATATAACATTAACAATATTAATACAAATTTTGTTCCATAAATTTAATACTAATAGTGAATTACCAGCTGCTAACTAAACCTTCCATCAAACCATTATTTGCTTCAATGTGCCGTCTAAAAAAACACGATGGTTTGCATGATCTGCTGGAGAGTGCTACTTGCTTCTTGCTCAACCTTTCTTTCGGAAATTTTTTATTTATTCATTGATCTTATATACAATTCTTTGCAAGTACTGTATATGTTGGTATATAAGACGACTGGGTGTATAAGACAACTCCCAGAATTTCCATTCAGAATTTAGTGTTTCTTGCTGTTCTCCAATGCCATTGGTGACTCTCTAAACCACATGATGATAAGGTTTGGATTTTATACCTGGTGTATAAGACGACCATTGGTTTTGGGGTGATTTTTTAAAGGTTCGAATTCCGTCTTATACACCAACAGATACGGTATATGTATATATAGAATATTTTAACTAATCATTTCCTGGCTTGAAAAAAAACAATGTTTTCTTATGTCTCGATAGACATGCGAAAATGTGTCTATGGTGTAATTCTTCTCAGTAAGATCATGTCATTCATGGATTCCTCCATTACTGATGTGGATTATATGAAATGTTTCCACTTTGAATCTTGGTATGAGTAAATCTATGCAGCTAATTTATCTGCCAGGTCAAAATCAAAACTCAAATATGCTTTAATACCTCCGGTCATTTCTTCTAATAAAAATTGGCAATTAAGAAGTGACTCAATTTAAAATTAAATTTAGCCGTTGAGCGTGAGGGAGCGGACCTGATTCATCTTTTGCTTATTTCTATAAAGAAATCTTAACTTATTTCTTCTTATTTT
The DNA here is from genome assembly GCA_963457665.1 of Thysanoteuthis rhombus. Taxonomy (NCBI): domain Eukaryota; kingdom Metazoa; phylum Mollusca; class Cephalopoda; order Oegopsida; family Thysanoteuthidae; genus Thysanoteuthis; species Thysanoteuthis major. The sequence goes on from OY735233.1 coordinate 2,865,479, forward strand.
ATTTCTAACTCTGCCTAACTTTGTGGTCAGTAACAGAATTTGTTGACATTTATCGATAAACTTTCATTAACACTTGCAAGTGATGTCCAAATGTTTGATCTGAGGTACGTTTAGTATCGAGAGATCTTAGACTATTTTGTCTTCGCATTTTGTCTGGCAAGTTTCAAGATGTTTGTGTGAATTTATCAGCATGCTTTTATTTCGGACAATTGAATTAATTCTATGGAGTTTTTTTTTAAGCATTGCATGTTGAGATAACAGGGATTTATTCAAGACCAGATCAAAATTAGTTAAGAAAAAAAATCCTCAAAAATTTCAGTCTTCAAATGTTACCGATATTAGCCACCTTATAAACAATATTAAGATTGTTTTAGAGGAGTTTTTTTGAGAATCAGACTCATTCTTCCTGCTATTTTTGTTGTTCCCACAACATTCCGGCTGATCCATTCTACAGCCTTCTTCAGGTGTACAATCTGTTAGCAAAGAGACAGACTCTTTTACATATTGTGCCAAACTGAATTTCAAAAGTCTGTATTTTTTATTGGCACTACTGGAAAAGAGTCGCTCTCTTTATATACAGATGGTACACCTGGGGAAGACCATGGAATGAATTGGCTGAAATTGTCTGAAAAACTCTTTGAATGTTATGATACTCCCTAAAACTATAAACGATCTTCTTAAAACTTGTTACTGAAAAGTAAACTTAAGATGAATCAGGCAGAAATATTTATTTATTGTATTACTATTCTGAAAGTTGCTTAGCTTATAATTTTGAAAAAGGAAACTTCAAAATAAATTTTCTCTTATTAAAATTTGAAAATTGTCATAAATAAATCATAATATGCAAAAAAAAATGTTGATAGCGAACTTTAGATCATTTGTTGTTTTCATACTAGTATAAAACGACTATTTCTTTATGAAGCTTTGTGATATTTTGTATTGAAAAAGAGAGAAAAACAAACATTTTGACTGTTAAAAGATAACCAGCCGATATTCTCTTTTAACTACAAATTCTATCAGTTATCAAAGAAAGATTTTAATCAATGCTTATGTACACCTATGATTGATTATTCTCAAAATGTTTGCTTTTTTGCCTAAACGATATCTTTGACTCTGTCTATCTCAAACCATGTATTTGAAACACTAGGTTTAGATTGTTGAGCAATTTTAGACTTGCTTTTTCAGATAGAACCATCAGCACTATTTCCTACCTGCTATTTGAATCAGTGGTAGCTTCACTTCTGCTGACCACTCACTGTGTTTTGCTTCTCTTTCAGTGCCCAGTGTGTGTGTTATGGCAGCTATTAGTATCAGTCAATTTGTTGGTATTGCATGAGACTCTGAAATAATTTGGACCATTCAGTTACTCACCCCACCTCCCCTCATAGTATCTTTGGTCTCAGCAGCCTTTGTCAACTAATCATATTTCGGCATATTTCTGATTAGTTTTAGTTACTAAACATAGTGTAGGTGGTTGTTACTGGCATAGAAATTGGACTAGTCGAACCAAGTTCAAAATCCAAGTCAGTTTGTGTTCACTTTGCACTAATGCCCTTGGGAAAGACATGTATCAATTTTTCCATCCCTAGCTATCGGTAAATAGTTGGGAAGAATGGGCAACAGGTCAAGAAGAATGACTCTGATTTCAAACCAGACTGAAGATGGATAGGCACCTTCAGGCTGTCTTGACCTTGACACAACCAGGAGGTATTGCAGTGCTCTCAATGACTCTGCACTGGGTTACAGGATCAGGAAAAAGCTCTAGTCTGGTACAAGGACACAAGTGTGAACACTCAGTGTAAATTAAATCTATAATCTACAAGGTGCTTTTGCTAAACACTGCCCCACATTGAAGTACCCGTCAGAATTATAAATCTATATGAGATTTTTGGAAAAATTGAGATCTTGATATGATAAGCAAATTCCTTCCAAACCATTACTCTTTTAGAACTTTACAGTTTAGCAGCAGAGTCTGGGTTGGAAGATGTGAAAAGTGTTCTACAGACGGGACATCACCAAGGGCATATGGGAGCTCTTTGATTAAAAGGCAAAGGGTTTGATTTGCTTGAATCGACCTCCTGGCTCATACACCAATAGGCATCACAGGCTATAATGATGATCCTCCTTGCAAGACTATTTCTCTTGTTAGAATCAGACGCAAACATGATCTGGTGTTGTTCCTTTCTATGTAGTTATCGGATACTTCCTCTCTAAAAATGGAGACTAATATTTTTGGAAGAATCTCCAAACGTCATGGAAAGATTGAATTATACATCATATGAATATGTTCTTATATAGAACTGATAGGCACATAAGTAAACTTTAGTCAAAAATCAATCCTGATCATGACAGTGTGGTAACATTATTTTAGATGTAATTGACAGTCAGCAGCCATTGAGTTTGATGTGTAATCACTTTCTATTTATAGACTTTATATCATAATTACTTACAAATAAATTTCAAAAAATGAATAAGGGAAACTACTATATCATTAGCTGTTGATATACCTGGAGTTTTCTCCCTTGAGAAATCAGATCATTATAATATATATTATCCGGGGTTAACATAAACGCAGATCCTCATACTATTATAAGGTTTCAAATTGTACTGGAAATCACTCTGTTTTCCAAAGTTAAAGCATGTTAACAGTATTGCGCTAACAAAAATCTTGCTATGACCTGCTGTTTTTGATGTGATACAGTAACAAATATCCAGAGATCGGATCGTTTAAAGATAGATCCATAGTTTATGTTGCGGCGCAAATTTTAGTGTATCGGTTGTTTCATGGCTTCATGGTCCAAGTTATTTTAAACATTCTAATTTTGTGATTTTAACTTTTGTTATGCATAGTTGTTGACACAACACTCCATTTATTTCAGTTTTTCTTGTACTTTTTTTTATTTCTTTATTTGTTTTCATTTTACCTTAATTTCCTATTTTGTTTTGAATGTTATTGCCAACTAGACCTTTATCTGCTTATTTAACCTTCTGCAGCCAACGAAACCCAATCAAATTTATTTTCAAAAATGCTACTTATCATTATGGTTTATAAATAACTAGTTTAACCATACCGTTGAGAAAAATGGTGACGGTATTTGAATCCTTTTATTGCATTGTACTTAAGTTGTTCTGCATTTTCTCGTTAATGTTCAACCCGAATAAGCCTGGATTTTGTACCCATTTTCAAAACAAAAAAAGTAAAGGATAATACTCGGTAATTGACATTTGATATTCATTTCTCTTGACCAATGTTATAGACAAAAAATATAGACAGACACATTGTGTTTGATGTGAGCAGGTGATTTGCATTACTGGTTAAAACCGTAGCACTTTTGCATCTGTTTTCTTTAGGATGTTAATTCTCAACCATTTTAACTTGGAAAGGAACGTTGAAATATTTAGCAACTTTATTACTATGATTATCATCACTTTTATAGTTATGCATACTAGATATCTGATTGTTATCACTAAAGACTGAGTGACAGCAAGTCTCCTCAAGTCCCTAGCCTCCTCTCAGTGCTTTGGCTTGCACTTTCTCACCAAATACTGGTGGTCATCGGCTGAGTGACAGTATATCTCTTCTGGTCTCCAGCCCTCCACTCAGTGTCCTCACAGATCACAGCAGTGCTATGGTTTGTGCAGTCCTATTCCCCTGATTTTCTATCAGTTATACCATGTTCATTCTAGCTGTTTGGCCACTGCTGACAACTGGAGAGCATTGGTCTCTTATTTCCGATACCCTCCTCAAGACTCTCGCAGATCCCCGTAGTGTTGTGGTCTGCATAGTCTCAATACTCTTATCTCCAACTTCCCTAATCTTAACTTCAATAACTTGGGCTGTTCCAAGTTTGCCAACAATTATTGGCACTACTCTGACTTGCATGTTCCACACCTTTCTCAGCTCCAGGGCAAAGATCACATATCAGGTGTTAGATAATACTGGAGATTGATTGACAGCAAATCTCCAGCACCTTACCCAGTATCATCACTGACCAAAATAACAAAGTGGTCATTATGGACATAACTCTAACCTCATGTTAGAGATAGTCAACCAAAACTGTAATGATAAATTTCTTCAGTTCTCAAGTCGGTTCAGCTGGTTATGTATGTATGTATGCAGGTATGTATATATGTATAACATGTACTGGCCACACCAATGGTGAACATTAAAAAAACATTATGCATTTTCTTGTTCATGTTGAACTATCCTTCAGATTTTTTACGCATCTGCAACAAAAATAGACAAATGAATGAATAAGATTACTCTATAATTATTATTTAATAGTTATCATCCTATTTAAATATCACAGACAGAAAATGTAGAGCCTCACTTGGTGTATTATATATCGGTAGTTATTATTACTGATTATATTTATAAAATCTTGGCTGCAGCAGTTTAAACCAAGTGCATCCGGTTTGCGGACCATTATTTCAAGATGTTCTTTTGTTTCTTTCCACAGGACTTTTGGCTGTGTTTTAAGTTCTATTTTGTTGCCTTTTGTTTTAACTCTTTCAACACTTTTTAAATACTTCTTTATCCACCTTATTTTAAGCATGGTTTTTCTCTGTCCCCTTTTTACTCTCAGTTTTAAAAAGCACCATCGAAACCTCTTCTGGAATCCCAAAAAGGGGGGGAAACAAATGAAAAGTTTATTATTAAAAAAAAAAACAGAATTATCTTTATTTTGACACAAAGGATCTACATTGTTTATTGCGATATCAATTGTTATCATTTCAAATCTAAATAAATTTATAAAATTAGGAATTCGTGGTGAAATACGTGGAGGAACAGGACGCAACAGGAAAAAACAATGTCTCTTATAACCAACAACCAAAGATATCATTTATAACCTGTAAAAATTTCTCTAATTAATGATTTGATGTAACTGGACTCTTAAACCTTGAATTATCCAATTGCTACAAACCTCTGTATAAAAGCTTTTTTTAAAATTACATTCCCACAGCTTCTTGTTGCTTCCCATTGCTTCTCGTATTTTACAGGGACCAAAAATTAGTCACTCTAATTCCCAATCAAACATCTTCACCTATCCAAACTGATTATTTGTTGCATCTAGAATGTATTATGGATAATTTAATCAGTTATTATTGGCTCAAATGTTCTTGCTACTCTTTGGGTCATAGAAAATGATAACATATAAATTCATTACCAAATTTTATTCAGACAATTGAAACCCTTCTTTCTATATTTGATGTTCTTAAGATAACCTTTTGACCTATCCATTTTCCAGCCCTTGTCAGGTGTACTGTCCATATTTTATTCCTCTTGGAAAAAATCAGTGATAAAAAAAGATGTGTCTGTCAACGTTATTATATCAGGGTGGTGTGCAGTAGCAAAACTACTGTTCTTTTTTTCTTATGCGAATTGAATTCCTGAAAAGAGCTGAAAAATGGATTAAATGATCTTCTGTATTAACAAGATCAAGAAGACCAAAAAGGTACAATTGTCCAAACAAAAATTTGGTATGTTAATGACTCAGTATTATAGACAATAAATTACTCATCCACTTAATATGATAGTGAGAGTTGAACATCTTTTGAGACTACTTAATCAGTAGACATCATTTTAGCGATAACATTTCTAATCTATCCAAATTACTTTATGAATTCTGATTTATTTTATCAAGTGTTGAAAGATTTAATTCACATTTCTGTTTTCAAATTTTGTATATGGACTATAAGATTAACGTTTAAGCTCTGAATTTTATGAAAACTTGTTAAACTTCCTATATTAAGAGCAAAATATCCAGTAAAGTAGATGCTTATTAAGCTTAGCTTAACCTAGCTCATGGCCACAATAGAGGGGCACTTGGTGAGAATCAAACTCACTCTATTAGCTATGGTCTCCAGGGCTAACCTTCCAAATATTGCACAATGGCAGACAACCAAGAAATTTGCGCAGAAAAATTTAGTCTGGTACAAGGCCAAAATAGTGCTGCTCCAGAAATGATCAAACTCACTCAATAGGCATTGATATATGAAACTAACCCTCCAAACACATCTCAATGGTGGACAACCAAGAAATTTGCTTAGATAAGTTTAGTCTGGCACAAAATAGAAATTCAGATAAACTAAGACTGTTCCGACTATTTTGAAAACAAAATGAAAATGAATAAAAACTTATCAAAAATCAATCATCAACAAAATTTGGTTCGATAAACACAGTAATACAAGCATTTGAAAATCATCTTTCTTGACATGTTGTGGGTCTTTCTATTGGATTTTACAGTGAGTTTCACTAAATCAGTTGAACTACAAGAGCTTATAAACTGACGGCATTCAAAAAAACTTATAAATACATACACACACACACACATCCACCCATAAACACACATATGCTCTCAGTGTCTCCTTCATATAAAACATTTTTTTTATATCAATGGTACTAACAGACAGCTATTCCTCCTCAAATATATTTCTGACAGGTATTTTATTTGCCAAGCTTTTAATCTTATTCAAAATATATTAATTTTTTCTTACTGATTTGAGTATTATATAAACTACTGATAAAATTATAATGACAATAAATAATGATAACAATAATAACAATGATAAATGAAAATAATAGATAAAGTCAATAATTAAACAACCGTAGCATCAAAATTTGGAGTCATGTAAAAAAATCTCCATAACACAAACACACAAACACAGTTTTTCAATAATTGTTCAAGAAACTATTGATATGGTTTTATTCCTACTTATAAAAAAATTACGTCATCTTGAATATTGATCTACAAATTTTTGATCTCTGTATTGTTTCACAAAAAATTTAATAGAATGACTCTAATACATAACCATGGTTGACTGACCCACAGATATGAAACTAGATCTCATCTCAAATATTCAGAAAAGTTCAGGTTAGCATTATATAAACTTTGGGACTTGGGTCTCATCTTCATGACTATAAGAAAAAATCCCTTTGTATTAAAACAGTCTATTGAAAAAAAATGAATTCTCATAATTTTTATTCACTAGCCCTGTATGTAATCCATAGAATAATGGGTAGGGTTTATTGAACAAATGTCGAAACTTTCATTCATGATGATGTTTATCTATATAATGATATAACACATTCTGGTAATAGATATTAAAGAAAAACATTTTTCTTAATATTTCCTACTGAAATAAAAGTGGGGGTCTTATATGCCACCAAATATATTAATTTGATCATTTCTTCATTAGACAAATACAATTTCAAAGTTGATAATTGTTATTCAGGTTTCATGTTTGTGCATGTATTGAATATTGAATGGTTCAAGTCTCACTCGATGTTACAAAGAAATAATTTAAAGGTATATGCATTAGTCACCTAGTTTGGGAAATAGATAGAAGCTTGCTGGTATTCTTTGAATACTGTACACTTTTTATATAAATATGCACATTTCAGCAGTATTTTTTTTGTTGCTATTATCATGTGTAAATCATCGTTCAACTCTATTGTATGAAGAGCACATTGAAATTCTTGAACCATTATTTTCAATTCCACCAAAGCATTTTCTGATAGTGACCATGATTCAAGGTTCTTCTTCAGAATGCTATTTCACTTGGCACCTTGGATCAAATATTCATTTGTCGCCTTGGATCAAATTTTCATTTTTGAGCCAGGGTGATAAGCATAGGTCAGCCTTATTTTATTTTCCATTAGATGAAGCATTATCATTATTAATTTTTGACTGGTATTTTATGATTGAAAAGCAACTAAAATAATTAAGATGAAAGAAAATACAGGTCAAAAATTGATAATAGGTCAGCCTTATCTGAAGATATTGCTGATGAAGACATTTTGATTCTCAAGAAATGAGAGATGAATCAGTAGTCCAAGATTACCGATGTGTGACAGTAATTATGGGTGATCTCCCCACCCAAGGTTATCTATATATATATATACACATATATTACTAAATCTTTCCCTCCTTTTCATGCTGCCTACCTTTACTTACCTGTTTATTTGTTTCACTTTTTAACTCTTTAATTCATAAACCACTTGAAACCATTATATAACAATATATTGAGAGTGAAACTCTTCAATGAATAGCATAAAAAAAGTGGAAATCTTTTGTGAATTGAATAGAAAAAAATTGGAAAATTCACCGAAGGGTTAAAGGGGGAAAATTTTAATCAGATATTATTTCCTTCCAAATTGACATTCTATTTTTCTGTGTATGAATTTAAGAGTTAAAAAAATTAAGTATTTGTTCATAAATGAACGCTAATTGATTTATGCAAATTTGATATCAGTTCAGTTCACTATAGAAAAATGTGAAATGTAAAGTACTAATATCATCTGGAACTCTTACTAGTTTTGTCTAGTTTTCCTTATGTCTTATTTTAGTATTTTTTTATGACGTCTCCTAAGAGAGCACAGTGTTATGTGTCTTCTATAGAGCAGCATGGGCTTGAGAAAGGGCCAAGTGCACAGGCTCGTCCTAGCTGTTCAGCCGCAGCAGCACTTAGGCTGAGATGGCCAAAGAACAATCTTGTTGCTGCATGTGGTGTCTAGCATTCTCAGATGGTCATCCATCTGGGTAATCACTACGTTAGATGTTGCTTAACTTCGGCGACCTTATGAATATTGGTCTACCCAATGCGATTTCGCCATACCTAATAAAAAGAATAGAATCAAAAAAAACTAGTCAAAATTAATGACAAAGACAATGCTTCATCTAAAACTTTAGACGACATAAAACTATCAATGTGATATTTCTGCCTTTTCATTTTAATCTGTTGGTTAAAATAATGTCTAGTTCTTATCTGAGAAAAAATTCTGGGAACTATAAGGTGGTTATTTGAAGAAAAGAAATCACTTTGAGTCTTAATGATTCATTACTTCAAAGCGGTCAATAGTGTAAATAAATGTTTACATCTTATCATTTCATCTGAAGTTTTATCAAAAAGTAATAGAACTCATTTAAGTGGAAGAGTCCATTGTTTCAGATGGTCGATAGGTGATATCTTGTTAGCAAAATTACTTGTAATTGGAAGATTCCATTGTTACAGACAGAGAAACAAAGAAACAAAAAAGGTTACCATGTTCAATACATACATAAGTATTGTAAAGTTCCAATCAGGATGTTATACCTTAATTCTTACGCATAAAAGGTTTAGAATTTTCTGTGACTCCCAGCTTAATTTCAAATTGTCATTTCTCATCTGCATTTAGTATAAACTTGGCAATTAACATACCTGAACTTGAAAAATATTTGACAATCTTCACAAATAAGACTTTGCAACAAAGAAGTTCTTTTCCATGAAAAAATGAAAGAAATGTTACCAGTCTAGCCGTCACCCCTTTCAGCTCTACAATCAGTTGAATTTACAATACCTTGATTTGCACAGAGGTTCCCAACCTGGGGTGCTTTTGCACTTTTAAATGGGTACATAGAAGTCTGAGGGTATAAAGATAATGCACACATACAAATAGATTGCTAAACCTATTATTTGAGCACTGCTGTTATTTCCATCAACATGACTTTGTGAGTCATTATTTTCAGGGTTATTCAAATCACGGATCAAATCAAAAAACACTTGAACATGATCTTTGTTATGCAGTTGCAAGAATTTTTCTTTCCTAAGTTACTGCCCAAAAATAGGCCCAACCATTCCACAATCAAAGACTGAAATATTAAAAGAATAGATCACTGAGTATCTTTTGAAGTCAGAAGAAGAACTTGGAAGATGGTTCCAAAATCTTTCACTAACAACGGAATGGAGATCTGATTAGATTGAATATATTCTTATCAATTTTTGATCCTTAAATTTTATTGATACATGGGGACCTATGAGAATACCCAAAGGGGACAGAGGAACAAGAAGGTTGGGAACCCCTGATTTAGCAATTTCATTAGTAATCTATCAAATCCACATAATCTGTTGTTTTTCTCCATCAACATACACTTCCAACTTACATTCTTATTGCATAATCCATCATACTCTTTTTTTTGGGTTGTATGCTTCAATTACGCTTTGTCTGTGTTTCTTATACAAGTTTCTATTCTTCTGGTGTATTTTATATTCCTGATATAGACAACTGTGCTCAGTATCTCCTTCCCGACACTTCCGACCAATTTTTATTTTTTAGTTACAAGCGCTTGATTTTGTTGTTTATTTTAATTTGATTTTCAAATCTTGTTTCTATCCGCAGTTTTAAAGCATTTTAATCGGTGAATAAAAAAAAACACTCAATTAGCTTTTAATTAAAGCTGCCAAGTATTCGATTCTTACAGTGGATATCAAAAGTATCCGATACATTGCAAAGTTTATCTTAACATACTATTACAGCTTCAGAAGTGAATTTGGTAAAAGATAAAAGAAAAGGTGGTCTCTTGAGAGACACATTCAGCAGAGTATGATGACCAGTAGTTCTGGTTTCTGTCGCATCCATCAGCTTTGGGATACTTGCAAATCTTAAGTCTGGCCCAGTCTAGGACTTTGATTTTTCTAGTTTTTATGACCACCTTTTTGGTAAGATCCAAGTCCACTGGAGAGACACCTCCATCCTAATCACACACCTTAGTGTACATTCAATTAGCTACTGAGTACTTGGAGAAATCTGTTCTAATAAAAAGTTTTCAACACTCTTTGCTCATACCGGGAATCAAACCTGAGACCTTCTGCGTGTGAAGCAGATGTGCGTACCATTATGCTATCTAGCGGACGATTGTACCAAATATCGATTTTAACACAACAAATAAATCTAAAAAAAGTTTTGAACCAAGACTGAACATTGAATTATCATATACAAAAATCTGAAATATTTGGTTCAAATTCGGTCAATTTTGAATCTGTATGAGGTAATAAACTCTTTGCAATGTATCGGATACTTTTGCACCCATTGTATTTTTCTCTATTAACTTGGTTTCACATCTCATTTTAAGATGCTCAGTTGAATTTCAATTGAATAAGGTTAGTTAAACAGGAGATCAAAGATAAATCCTTCATTGAAAAAAAAATTCAATAGTTATAACGATTATTATTATTATTATCAGTCCTTCATTCATTCAATTAAGTAGAAGTTTAAGGAAAAAAATAACCAAATATTTTGGAATCTTTTCGAATCGAATGTCAAATGTTTCTGTGACAAGATGCTGTTACTATTATACATTGATTTGATTATTTCGGATCAGTTTCCTTTTCCTTGCTGTCAAACTCCTATTCAACATAGAGGCTGGAATTAACTCTCTACTGTAACAACAACAAGAACAATCCTCACCTAATCCAGGAGAGTAATTTCTTCACTGTTTGTCTGTCCTGTCATGTTAAACCAATCTGATGTATAAAATCAACACTCTCCTACCGTGATATGTTATCACAAGCAAGTGATTGGTACGTGGCTCTCTTGCTGTCTGAGCCAAACTGACAAGTGTTACATATCTTACAAAATTCATGTTTATTATACATACAATACTAAAGTTGGAATAGCAGCAGGAGTTGAGGCTCGTATAAAAAACATTTTTTCCACTATAACCTTTGGACTTCTTCCTTAAAGCATCTCTGAGATTAGGTAGTTTTACCATTATACATTTATTCCTTCAAGTTTCCATGTCTACGTTGTCTAACCCAGAGTTTTAATTAGCTCTCATTAAGGAATCAGTATCCAAAAGGTTGGGGTGAATTCACCAAAGATGAGGAAACAGTAATATTATTTTATTTTAGATTTTTCTATTAGATGGACCATTGTCAACCATTATTTGATTTTGGTTAGTATTTCTTTCATTTCGATTTTAGATATTTTTCATCACAAAAAAATTAATATGGAAGAAATACTAGTCAAAAATTAATGATAAAAAGATGATTTATTAACAATCATAATTGATGGCTAAAACAGCTTCAAAAGGGCATCGAGAAATCTGCTTCCATGTAGAGTTTCCAACACTCTTTGCTCATACCAGGGAATTGAACCTGAGACTTTCTGCATGTGAATTCAATATGCTAAGAACTTTCCAAATACAATCACTCTTGGCCTGAATCGCAATGGCTAGAGACAAAACTACAATCTAAAAGGATCTAAAAAAATCCTGCCATTAAGTATTCAAAGTAAACAAAGCACATCACAGGGAAACTCCCATAGTGGTGTTTGGGGCGATCAATCAAAAATTGAGAAAAAAGCTAATCAATGAATTAGTCATTTTTGTTCCTTTTGTTGGACAATGATCACTAGAAATGTCAGAATTTTGAAATAACAAGAGTGAAAGCTGTTTGACACAAAATGAGGGACCAGTTTAGATGAACTTAGATTACAAATTGAACCCCCTATTAGAAATTTATTTAGAGAAGAATTTTTTTAGATAATAAGGAGTAAATGTTAATTTTTACTTGCTTCATTGGTGCTGCCTATATGCGCAATTCATTCATACATAGCTAGCAGGACTAGCTTAAAAACTGAAGAAAACTATTCTGACAGTTTCAGTGACAGTTTCAGTGACAGTTTCGGTTGATGGTTTCTAATTAGGAACACCAGCCAAAATTAGTTGAGTACTTCAGATAAATAGGTCCTTGTTGGGTAATCTCACACCTACTGGGATATCATCTCCTACCATTTGTTATTTGGGGATTGCTAAGGATACAAATGAAAGGGTCAATGAGCCTCATCCTGGGAATAGGGGGCGAAGTCATCATGAACAGGAGTGAGAGTGAAATCATTCATGAGTTACATCTAATGAACTGGAGTTATGGTTCAAGTAACCAGAAGTTCTTTGTTACTTTGAGTGACTAGAAAGCAACAAGGACAAATAGATGCAACACTCGACCAACCTTGATTATGACAATATAATATACATGAGAAGAAAAATATACAAGATTAAAATATACAAAATTATACCTGAGGGTATAATGGATGGAAACATTATTATTGTGAAGATCTCTAAAGCTTAGGTTGATGAGCTAACATGAAAAATGAGAGATGCATCAGAGATTATAAGAAAGGAGTAAGACTTGAGGATACAGTGACAGAAACATTGTGGTATAAACAACAAAGATGAGGATAATGGTCCGAAAGAATCATTGCGTAATAGCACTTGCTTTAGTATTATCAAATTGTGATAGAATAGAAAAAGGTGAAATATACAGATGAAAACCTTGAAATAATTTGATAAAGACAATGCATTTCAAAACTGATCTTTAGAAAACTACATTGGTTTAATTAAAAGATACTTCCCTTGTCCCATAATAGTTGTTACATTTGCTTACGTATTTAATTCACTAAATGTAACAAGTATTACCGGACAGAGGTAGCCATATTTAAAAAGAAAAGGTTGCAAAAATTGACATGTTTGCACAACACATACACTGCCTGATGATCACATTTTGGAAAGATCTATTTGAACATTTTTACAATTTATCCTTTTATTTTCCTCATTCAGATGACAATGCATGTCTTTATATATTTTGTTTCTGTCTTCTCGATACTCAGGCAAAAGCCAGGCTTTCATGATACACCCCTCTTGCTCTCTTCCTAACACGAAACATATCTGTGGCCATTCTTCATTGCTTCTCCCATTCGGTTATAGATGATACTAGCAGGCCATTGATTTGTCCGTTATGCCTCGCTCTCTTTTCCTCAGCATACCGTTTACTGTTATAATAATGCTAACTACTAAATAACAAAAAAACAATACATCCCTCTCTTTTCTCCAATAGTTTGTCAATATACATAGATTTTTTCAGACAGTTGTCCTTATCTTGGTTTTTTAATTTTTGACGTTATATTGTGGCCGTTGCACCCTATGACCTTCTATAGGTGGGTGTTATGAGTATTGGAGGGTTTGTCCAGCACCAGAAAAGAAGGGTAAATTGCCCCATACCATTTCCAAAGACCACCATAAGAAAAGAAAGGTTAACTGCCTCATACCATTCCCTAAGACCACCATAAGAAAAGAAAGGTTAACTGCCTCATACCATTTCTCAAGTTGGTGTCACATGAAGTCAGCAAATTCTCAACAACTTTGTGGTGCAGGAATAACATCCCTACCCCCACCAAAACAATTACAACAACAAAAATAAGCATCACTAAAACCATGGCCTTGTAGAAGTCTCAACCACAACATAGATAGTAGAATGAGGACATTCAGCCCTATTGCTCTGAAGGGGGTTCCTGTTTGATCATTCCACCACTCTTCAGGACATCAACGTGAAGAAGACCACAGAGTGCGATGGCTGAAACATTGTGTTAAAAAGAAAAACAATCAAAATGAAGATAACTGTTTGAAAAAGTCTATGTATATTGATGCTCCCTCATCCCACCAATTCAGACAGAAATTAGCTTGTAAATAGTTGCTACTATAAAAGCTTATGGGTGAACGTAAAGTTCTTGTGCTACTTTCAGATTGGAAGAATATGATGCCAGCCTTCCTCCTCCTCTTCCTCCTCCTCTTCCTCCCCAAATGGTGCCTGGCTGTTGCCCATTGCATATTTTGGCCTGATAGGGGAGCACACGTGGTGCTGATGCGTGTAGAGGGCCAATGAGACAGCAGTTTGTGTCACCAGGACTACTGGTATTGCTGATGGTCTTGAAGACGCTAGAGCCAGGGCCACACAAGGCATGGCTAATTTTGACAGCCATACAGGCAGAAAAAAAGCCAAAAAAAAAACCAAAAAGCAAAACAACAAAACAGAAAAAAAACAAAGAAGAACAGACAAAAAACAAATGAACAAACAAATAAAAAAAAAAGAAATTATGCAGGCGAAACAAATTCCTACAACTGTTGCTACTGTTAATATTACCGATACTGCTGTTGGGGTGAAATAAACAGTTTTGAAAAGCACTTGCCCCTGAATTTATGTAACCTTGAGATCTTGCTTGTCCTACCTTCCTAGAATTCATTAGGCCCTCTAGTCTTATAGAAAAAGAAACAGTTATTAGTATGTTGAGAAACATGCTTGTAAAAGTTTCCGTCTCAATGTCATTGAATTATTTGCTCAAGCAAAAACTAATAGAATAATGCTGAAAGGAATAACTACATCTCACTGTAATTAAAGGATGTCTCATAATAATAACTAACTATTTTTGTAAGTTATACAAAATCAACATACTACCAATATTTTGTAACTGATTTCCCACCAGAAACCTTCATGAAATCCAACCTAGTTTTAAACAACCATTTTTTGTTTACTTTTTAATTCCTCTAAAACTTGGCAAATCCCCTGCATCAGATGCTGTTGAGAATGCTGCTATTCTTAGGGAAAGTCCAAGAGGACAATACACTCCTTCATGATGGCTTCAAGATTCTTGGTGGGATTGACGTTAGGTGAATCTCCTGATCACTGGCCAAACGTATCTTTTTGGAAAAAAATGATTCTTCTCAAACAGCTCTAAATGCAGCACATACAATGATCTCTTCCTGAATGGGTCAGCTATCAAAATCCACAAAAAGAGTTAAATATTCATGTTTGTGCCCAGCTCATGTAGTGGTAACAACTAGTATCCAAAACCTCAGGGCAATCCAAGAAGACAATGTGCATGATTGTCAATACCATTAGATTCCATTAAGAGTAGAATGCAAGCTCTTTTTGGAGTCAAACTAGCTGCAAAAATGTTGGTTTTATTGCTAGACATCCTTTAAGAACTAAAATGGTGTAGTTGTAAACAGTAGTTTTATCTAACCTCATTTTGGCAACAGATTTTAGATACTAAAATAAGCATAACAGTACATTAATATGGTATATATATTTAATAAAATTTTCATTAAACTCTTTTCTTTTATTATCATTTTTTCTTTACCTGTTTCTCATACTTAAAGCACTGTAGCTGAAATGTTCTCAAACAATTGTCCAGTTTTATGATGATGTGCTGTATAGAAATGTGAAGTTACTTATTAGTGAATTTTTTTGATCGATTTGTTCCTTCTTGATTAATATCACTGTTTTACAAATCAATTTGTCTGCAGCATTGTTCATAAAATAAGAAGTCCATAAATGATCTAAGTTAATTACTTTGTTAATTCTATTGCTTTATTTTTTGTCTGCATGCCTCTTCAGTCTGATATAATATTGTGCTTTTTCCAAACATCTATATCGATTTAAATTGACATGAGCTAAGAAAGTAAACAATTCTAAGAACAAATTGCTAGAAATATCCATTAGCCATGTTCAAATTTGAACATACTACTATATATTCATTGCCTTATTTTATCAAATCGTTATTAATTTTACTTTAAAAGCTGATGATCCTAAAATCTACAAACAACATCAACCTTTATTATTGCTAAATACCTTTTTTTTTTCTTTTTTTTTTTATTAAAGATTCATTTTTTTAATTGACACATTTCTAAAAACAACATATTCACAAGCACAAATTCCAAATCTAGACATCTTAGGTCAATATTTCTTCTTTGAAAATTTTCCAGACATTCATCGATAATTTTGTTCGATTTAACATTTTGCTTAAAAACATAGTGAGAAAATACATTTCAAATTTCTAAATCACTTCACAAATCAGAGTAATGAAAACATATATGATTATACTACTCACAACCAAGAATACAACTAAGTGAATTTTATCACTTTTAGTCAAATAGATTTTTCTCTTATCCTAGAAACAGCTGGTCTGTCTTTCTAATAATTTAAATATTTTTACTTGTTAGTTGTAGCAAACACAAGCAATTCTTAATGTAGATAGAAGATTATTATCCAACACATACCAATTCATGCATTATCTAAGGACAAGCTGGATCTCAGCTAAGCTGGACATGTGCTTTTTGTAGATTTCTGTTAGTTTCTTTCCCTTGAAAATGAAAAAAAAGATTTGGAATCCGTCATCATCTACAAATACACTCTAGACATATCATTTTTATTCTGATATGCATTCTGATATACAAAATGTATATAATAATATACATATTCTGATATACATTTTAACTCTGTTTTTGTGAGAGAAAAAAGAAACGATAAAACAAAAGACAAAATTCTTTTCCGCGCTTGAAAAGATAAAAATCCTTGACAAAAGAAACTCAAGAAAGAAAAAGAAGACAATACTTATGTCCTTCCCAGATGTTTTAAAAAAAAATATTATTTCCATCTTTCTGCTTTCAAAGATATTCCAAACAATGCTTATCTAAGATTGTTTTGAAAAACTTCCAAATTGACCAATTGAAAATGATGTAACCAAATGGAATGATAACCATAAAATTGGTGTCAATTTTGAAATGGAAAAATTTACAGAGTTTTAATCATTTTATGTGGTTCATCTAGACTATTTTTCTTGTCTTAGTTGTTTGTTTTACAACCTTTTCACTGAGTACTCTCCAGCCTTCTTCGATTGTTCAGTTCTGAAAAGTTGAATCTGTTTCCACAGGTGTATGCAAAAACCCTCACAAACATGTCACATCTGATTTTTTTTATGTGAGGGGATGTGTATACCACCTCCAAGTAGACTCAACTTTTCAGAAAACGACCCGAGGCTGGCTGATGAGTACTCAACCAAGAGGTTGTGACATATAAACAAGAAAGATGTGGAAAATAGCCCAAATAAACCACACAGAATGATTACAACATCCTATTTAACAATATCCAGACAAGAACACTAAAGAGTTTTTTCTCTTTCATCCTCTTCAAAGCTTTATCACAATAACTAGCCACACGATATCTCCATATATTTTATCCTTATATTAGGCACAGGATCACAACTGGCTTACTGGGCCAACAGAGCATGATCAGGTGTACTTACACCAACACTGCTTTTTGCTAGGTTTGGCCTGGAGCATGTAGGTACTTTAATATTGCTTTCTTGGCTCATACAAATAGCTGGCCGTAGATAGGACCCACGTGTACATCAACTGGACCTTTACCAAAAAGAAAGGTAACCTAGTTGAATACATGTGGCCCCTCTCCGGCTGGTTGTCTGCCAACTGGCTATTAACCCAAACTATGCCTCCTTAGTTTATGCAACTTTTTCATTTCACAACTATTTGTTCCAGGTCACTGTGTTTCATATTTTTATGGGTACACCTTGTGAAGCTACACTTAAATTCTTGTCAGGAAGGCACTATTAATAAAAAGACTATTATCTTTTGCTTTAATAATGATGTGGATTTCGAAAATCTCCATTAAATCAGAAAATCACCCACCTTTTTTGAGGGGAAGGGTCAATCTACTTATTGCTATATGAATTTAATTATGCTCATAAATATTTATATATTGATAGCAGGTTTAATCTTCTTTGAGTTTATATCTGGGATTTTTTCCTGCTGATTTTAGTTATTTTCAAAAATTTGCATAAAGTTTAATTAGTTTTAAAATTACTGTATATGCCGAACTATAAGACGAGTGGTTACCAAGAGTATTTGGAGGACCACCATGCATTGCAATTCATCAAAGCTCCATGACTGTCTATATCCAGCTTTGGTAGACAGCTCTCCCCCCTAATCATAATACCTGCACTTTGGATGCAATGTAATATCTGCATAGTCTTTTAGAAATTTCATGTCCATCTTATAAACTGCCAAATACAGCATAGAATTTTAGGCTATTTCTTGCTAATTCCATCTCAATCAATATGAACCTTGTTTCATGATCTAATTTGATCTTTGAAACATCCAGTTATTGACCTGTGTTTAGAACTATCTACCATTCAATCTAATCTCTAAGACGTGAGGGCAAAATGAGTGGACATGCTCGAAGCATGAACAATGTTAACTACATGGTATTAAAAACTAGATATCAACTAACTACCATACGCTACACTCTCTAAGAAGTGAGGGTGAAAAGTGCGGACATGCACTATGCATGAACGAGGTTAGCTAAAGATAGTTGAGCCACTGAATGACGTAGAGATTGTGGTTTCTAGTGGGCTGACGTTCTGAGTATACAGTCAGATAAATAGATTGCTGGCATTGCCTTTTGTTTCTGCTGCCAGGGTTAAGATCTATCTGTGCCTTCCTCAACAGGTTGTTAAGTAGGGCTTGGCAGTCCAAGCTTCAGCACGGATGGTAATCCTGTTCCGAGTGCTAAATCATTGATTTAACTTTTTTTTTCTTTTTTTTTTACTAAATTCTTATGTTGCTTTTGTTTATGTCCCATCCACCCATGTTTATTTTTTTTAATACTTTCTTAATGTGAACACAACCCCACCCAGAGACCCACCCAGCGGCCACACTTACCGTGCTACCCCCACCTCTTCTTCTATGGTGGTGGTGGTGGTGGTTGTGGTGGTGATGTGCAGTGATGGTGGTGTTGCAATGATGGTGGTGGGGGCACTTATTTTTTTTATTTTTATTTTTTTTTTTTTCATTTACTCGTGCTTTTCTCTTCAAAACTTCCCCTCCCCCCACTTGATCATGTTGCATCGTAATTTCCGTATTGCTGCTGCTGCTGCTGCTGACCACTCATCCGGTCCGTCTCTTGCAGATGTATGTTTTTTTTTTTCATTTTTTTTTATGTAGTTACTAACATTTGTGTCCTGTGTAGTTGCACTTCGTTTTTTTGTCTTTGTCTAATACTGATCTCCCTCTCCCATTTTTCTACAGCATGGAAATGCATAAGAATTTGACCCTTGACCCGGCCTCAACCCCAACAACCACGTCCTTGACCTCTGTTCAGTCCCATCATCCCTTGGCTATCCCGCTGAATCAGTTGATGAAACCAGTGCCGTATTTAAATGTTGCAAGCATATACGACCTGAGTAATGATCGCAAAAATTTTACGGCCAAAATGCGGGTTGGGGTGACGGCTAATAGTGCATTGAAGAAAGTGGAGCGAACAAAATTTGCACCTTACTAATGTTGCGAAAAAAAAAAAAAAAACAATGCCAAGTCTACTTCTACTAAGACTTTTCTAGCTCACTCGAAATGGAGACATCCGAGATTTTCCTATGTGTGAGGACGACTATATTTATTGACAGATGTTATAGAGGAAGAAAAGAAAAAAAAACGGAAACGCAAAAAAACAAAACAAAAATCAAAAGCAAAAAAAAAAGAAAGAGAAAAAATCGGTCAAAAAAGATTACAGTATTTGAAGAGGATGTTATTTGTCTAATATCCGCAGAAATTTTATTAGCTGAAGTCTATATTTTGTAGAATGATTTGTGCGAGATGCCAAAGATTATTTCTTTTTCTGTAAATTTGTATAAAATCAACCGATGAAGGAATGAAGTTATTATAATGATTAAGATACCATGTTTGATTGTACCTACAATGGACAACTTTATAATGTAGGCCCATCTCCAACATTCCAGTTCTGTTGTCAGTCAGGGTACTCTTCCTCCTCCTCGCCAGCCTTTATTCCAAAGTTTTTATTTTTTTCAAAGAAATTATTATTATTATTATTATTATTATTATTATTATTATTATTATTATTATTATCAATCCTTCCTTAATTCAGATGCATTGAATTTAGTGAAAAAAAAAAAAAAAAAAACATTTTTTTTTCCAAAGATATGTTACCTTAATTATTTCCAATATATAATTTGCATTTTCCATAATTGTTGGTGAATTTGTTGATTTGGTTATTTTTTTTTTTTTTAATCGGCATGAGACAATTTTCAGATGATGATGATGAAAAAAAAAAAAAACGAATAAAGTTGAAGAAAAAAATAATTTGTGTAAACCAGCCATTCCCAAGCATTTTTTTTTGGCCGTGGCCCCTCTTGAGAGCTCTTTTTTAATTTCAGGGCCCCCCTGTCAAACAGGGATACACTATGAACAGATAGACTGAAATTCATTTATAATTACTTCAGTCTATACTCTCCCCCCTTCAAATGTGCCAGGGCTCTCAAGGAGACTTACAGCCCTTCATTGAGAATGGCTGGTGAGAACAGACAGCTGGCTCGGAGGAGATAATTCTAAAGCTTCACAATAGACGATTTAAATTTGATGTAGATTTGTGAGATGCCTTCGAATTGTCTCCAGAGCTGACTATTTTTTTTTTCATTATTTTTTTAAAAAACTTCAAACGTCTCATGACTGAATTTTTTTTTTTTTTTTAATAGGCTGATTATTATCGATTTTTTTTTTTTTTTTTTTTTTTTTTTTTTTTCTTGTGGAGATACCCTGGTCTTTGTTTATTTTGTTGATGTCCTTCTTCTTTTAAAAAAAATTTTTTATTTTAATTTTGATGTCAGCTGCTATTATTATTATTATTATTACTATTATTATTATTATTATTATTATTATTATTATTATTATTATTATTATTATTATTCGAAAAGAAATTCTCCCTGCAGTTGTCCTGCAGCCTGAAGCGTGATTTTGTGTCTTTGTAGGATAACGACAGAAGTTTGTGGAATGGGAATTCGCTAGGTAGATGACGTATGGACCATTTTAATATCGAGATCACGAAAAAGCCACTACAGCAAAATCTGATCTACTGTTATTCATTACTT
>OY735233.1:2889306-2956806 GCA_963457665.1 Thysanoteuthis rhombus
TGTCCCTAAAACATTTATCAACAAAATACAAAAGAAAAGATTTTTAAAAAAATTATTTTTTATTAATTGTTTTCTATGAAAAACTGTGAAAGTTTGATCCTAGATCTTTAGACTCGGAATTTTCTCCACAAATGCATCATGAAGAATTGAAAGTTTTTCTACGAACTGATATTGTATCGGTAATAACTACTACCTCTGTCCCATAACAGTCGGCACATTTTGTAGTCAGTTTTTGTATGCAAATCCAACAACTATTATAGGATAGAGGTAGTTTATTATATTTCTTCAGACAATAGTCCCCTTGCTCCCCCACTCTTCTCATGTCATAGAATCTGGCTGGAATAGGTTGCCTATAGACATCTGTCAAAATCAGTAGCACCCTGGACTGATTCTTTTTTTAAATAATTTTTTTCAATTATTATCATTATTTATTTTTTGAGTAAGATAATACCATGACTGAATGAACCATTGCAGTTTCCTCATCGGTCATAGCAATGAAAAACTCAAGTTTCTGTGTATTATTTTTATAAAATTTAATATTTCGGCACACGATGTTGTTTTGTGCTGTTTCCTTCGAAGCCAGGCCTTTACGTTTCCTTTGAAGCGAAGCCTTTACGTTCCCTTCGAAGCCGGGCCTTTATATGTCAGGAAGGCAGTTGTGTTTAATGATAGACCTTTGAACGAAAAACAAAAAAGATTTGATGAGAAATATAAACTAATAAACATATCATTTCATTCTTTATTGCCAATGGCCGTGAGGAAAGTGCAACAGTGAGCAATTATTTGTTTATCAAATCTGCAAAGTCCATTACTTCAGAAGGAAAAGAAACATGTCTGTATGTAACTGATAATGTGGGAAATATAATTTTGTTTCTTCCCCCTTAAAAATGTAATTAAAATTTGAAAAAGATTTTTTCTAAATATTTTTTTTCAATCCATTCTAGAAAATATTTGAAAGTTTTAGAATTGATTTGCTTAGATATTCCTCTATTTTTTTTTTTTTTTTCTGGGATAAATGCTGAACTTCTTTTTCTTTGTTCTTCCTTTGAATCTATCATCTGTGGATTAATATCGTTTTGTAAGTTATGACATCAGTTTTGTTGGAATTTGCATAAAGACAATTGTCGGATGCAGCTTTGAAAATGGATAAATGCTTGCAGAAACGTAGAAGAATTTCTCGCTATTCCTCTAAAAAGAAGCAGTATGTAAACAGAGGCGTAGCTGAGCAGGGGGGCTATTTGAAAATGCCCCCTGAGCCTCCAGTGGTGGGGAGGCCTTGAAAGCTTTACAAATTGTAGTTCATCTACTGCATTTCTACTGACAAATCCCACTAAATGTTGGAGGGGGCCCCCAAAGTAGCCAAGCCCCCAGTGCACCCCAAATCCCCCCCAACTCAAACTACGCCTCTGTATGTGAACTCTCTGTGAAACTGCTGGTTTCCTACTGGCTTCCATAAACCTGCAATAAAATCTCTACTTTTTAAAACTTTGGATGCTATTCATGTGAAAGTACCAGCACTCTAGTAGTCTAATGGTTGTGTGAATTTTTCCATTAAAACAGTTGCAACTTGATTTTACAAATACATGCCAACACACTTTCATACAAATGCAGACATATATCATATAGATGTTTTGGACATATAATATGTGCATGTATGTATGCATGTGTGTGTGTGTGTGTGTGAGTGTCGGATTAAGATTTTGCAGGACTCTGGGCAGCAGGTACTGCGAGGCCCCCAGTAATATTTTTAAATGGGAAAATTTTTTAAAGAAAACTCAAATTTATTTTTATAAGGCCAACAACATTAAAATTCAAACATTTGGTTTGCATAATTTCTTGGAAACAAATTTCTCCAAAGCATCAATAAATTGTAAGTTCATGTGAGGAAGTCTGTGTAAGTTGTTCTTAGATGTCACAGACCATCATATGGTATATATGTTCACAGAAAACTGTTTAGTTTTACCTTTGTATGCTTATTTAAGATATATGTACAATATATCAATTCGACCCTTTTTAAATAGATAATTCATAGTAATTATGCCTCAATATTTATTCAGCCCAGAATTTGTCCTGTGGCCCCTAAAAAGTGTACAATGTCCAGTTCTAGGGGTCCATTCCCCCAGGCAGCACCTTCCAATTGCACTTAAGGAGGGCAGTGTCAAATTCATTGCCTAATGCCAGAAACATCTTGAAGAGGGAAGTGCTGACAAAATGATCTCTGGAACCACCCACACATACTTGTGAGGGTCCCCCTTTTTAACTTGACCTTGTGTCTCATTTCAGTGGGGAGGTGTTAAAATATCTACTCTGATTTGGCATTCATGTATGAAATAATTTTTCACCCAATATCTTGAGGCCCTCAAGCTGGCAGAGGCTCATGGGCTATAGCCTGGCCCAGACAGAAATGGGGGCTGGTTGGGTCATTTTGCTGGGGCTTACGGTTTTGAGTGGAGCCCACTCCAGAGACGTACATGTATATATCCATACATAAATCATATGTATTTAGCACTGATTACAAAGATACTTGATGAGCAGTTTGAAATGGGGGCCTACATTTCCCATCAGACCTGCCCTAGCTACAGCCCCTAAAACCCATGCTTTGATCCGGCACTGGTATGTGTGTGTGTGTGTGTGCGTGTGTTTGCGCTTTGAAGTATATGAAATCGAAAAAGAATCCAATGGAATCTTCCTGTCTTATCTCATAGTTATTTTCTTGATGGTAGTTTTGAATATTTGCTCAAATTCATCACCTGATTCTTTTCTTTCATTCTGTCTTCCTTATTAATGCATAAATTACTTATTATTATATACAAATTCATTTCGAAGATTTAAATGAATGGTATGGTTGTTCAGCATAAAAAGGATATGAAAATCAAAAATTAAGCCCACCCCCTTAAAAAAAACAAAAAAACAAAAAACAAAAAGCATATTTAAAATAATGAAAGCATTATTTTTTTATCTTTGTGCCAAACATATGGAATTTATTTACCACTTTGATGTATTAATATTGCAAATAACTTTTCTCCGTAGATCAGAATTCACATATTGACTATTTTATACATCTTAGAATTTCAATAACGGCTCTAATAACACACCTCAAGTTTTTGACTTTGCACAAAGTGTATATGTTAATGATTCCTGTAAGCAATAACTTAAACTCAATCTACAGGTAGCAAACAGAGAAAATTCTAGATTTCTGACTTTATAACTTATTTCACTTTTTTTTTTCTGTCTTGTTGCTTCTTGACTGTACAACAACAACAACAACAAAAAAAGCAAACAAAAGGCCAAGTAAAATGAGTAGTATTATCAGGGTCGGATTTGGCTAAAGTGAAGCCTGTAGCATATGTTATAGAGAGCCCTAAATTTTTATAAAATACACATTATATTAAAACATGATTTTTACTTGCATAGTAAAAGAAATTAACTTTTTTCGTGGTAAAGTAATTAAATTTTGTTATAAGCAGCTTGAGTAATGACATGCCCAAATTTGAAATCATTCTTGAAAATAAGCGTTTAAAGCGAAACGTGTTTCATAGATAACATTGCTATTAAGAACTCTAAACCTCCATTAAAAATGAATTATATCTCTATTTAAACTGAATCGGTAAAAGAATGACGCAATTATATTGATAAATTTCTATGGTGTCAAAAAAGCAATATTTTAAAGTATATGTATTCTCTTCCTTATTCGGGAAATAGATAGAAACTTGCTGATCTCAATGAGGAATGCTGTACACTTGTTATATAATTATGCACATTTTTGACAATATTTTTTTGTATTATCATTTTTAAATCATTGTTTAACTCTCCGGTATGATGTAAAAAAACTTAATTTCACTGAATAGGAATCGATAGCTTGCAAGCATCTAGCACAGGGCCCGTAACATATGCTACTTTTGTCGCTTAGTTAATCTGACACTGAGAATTATTATACCTTTGTGATATGCTGTTATGTCAAGTGTTGTCTGTTGCACCTACTGTGACATTGTTCAATTATATTTGAATGTTGTTTGTGTGATGGGAAATATACAGGCCTCTCTGTGGTAGCATTCTCAATGGTAACTTTAGTTCCCAACTTTACAATGGTGGATGTGACTTGTTTTTTAAATGCAATTTTATCAACCTTATTGTGGTCTGCTACAGGAGTTCTATTTTCAAAACTGCAGTCATTTAAAATGTTTCCTTTTTTTATTTTATTTTTTTTATCACTCTTCAAGTTTTAAGATTGCTGTCCAAATATTTAAAACAACAACAACCATGAAAAAAAATTGCAAATGTTCTCCTTTTCTAATTGTTGTCTTTTTCCATTGACAAGACATTTTTCAGAATAGCATGTGATCATGTTCTATTCTTGATGTCTAGTTTTTTGTTTGATAAATATGAATTTCTACTATTGTTAATGATATTCTATGACTGTCTCATGAGAGGGAATCAGAGCTCTATTTTTAGCTCTGAAGATTAAAACAATAACAAAGTTACAAGCGATTCCAAAATACTACCTCTGTCCCATGATTGCTTTTACATTTGAATATATAAATGTGTATATAAATGTAGCAACTATGATGGGACAGAGGCAATAGTTGTTATATATCACTCATTACAAGTCTAAAATGTCAGACAATAGAATATGCATTTAAGGAGATTTTTCTTTGGCATAACAGAACCACATTAGCCAAAAGTTCTGCTGCGAGCGGCTGGTGAGAGGGCATAAGACATAAAAATGCCTGTGTTGGGTTAAGTTGGTCTCATGTTCAGGAAGTTGTTTCTCTTAGTTGAAAAAAAATACAATTAAAAAAACAATTGTTTCTTGTTTAAATGTTCATTCTGCACAAATTGTTGTCATATTAATTAACCAGGTTGGCTTTCAATTCTGTATGGATTACTTTGGATAGAAATGCAAAGACTTCTTAGATAGTTGTAGCTCAGACTAAACCATTAAATTTCATTCCCACACTTTGGGAGTTTTTCAGTTTTGAATACAAGGTGTCCAAAGAGTAATGTCTAAATTGTCCTTTAACAATTTAATTGGTGCAATCACAGATCTTATCAACATAGATAAATGCAATGCGTAACATGGAAATAGAAGAGTCATATTTAACCTTACATGTAAAGCATTGCATATTCTATTTCTATTATATCTGTAGTTTATAGCATCAATACAATTGTTTTGTAACAAATCAGGCATCTATTTCGGGACACCCCAGTATATGTATGGAGAATTTTTAAAAATTATTGGATATTTCATTGTTTATTTTTTGGGGAGTCAGCCTTTGATTAGACTGGGCCACGTATACACAAATATAAAATCCTATAAATGAATAAATAAATACATACACATATATGTGTATTGTTATTTTATGATAAGGCAACTTCTGAATCGACTTGAATATAAGTAATAACACCTGTGTGTTTGTCTACTGATTTTACTACTTCTCTGGTGTTTTTTCTGCTTTTCTAGTCATATCTTTTATGATGCGTGCTATTTATAGTAACTATGTACATAGATATTCCAAGAAGTAATAAAAGGAATGGTGGTGAATTAAACATTCGTAGTGGTCATCGTCATCCTTCGGAGATGTAAAGTCAAATGTGAAAAGGGTCTCGAGATAGAGTCCGGGGAAAGTGGTCTTCAGCAGTGTTTTGATTGGATGGAAAATATTTATGGTGTTCTTCTGTTGATTTTTTTTATAATCTATTGGAACCTGCTGTTTTGATCCTATGTTTTTGTAAAAACTACTGTTCTCATTTGACTTCTGGTTTCCAAAGAATGAAGACAGTTGCTGCATATAAAAAATGCATATTCACCATTTTTGAGATCCCTTTATAGTTTTTTTTTTAATTTTTGTTTTTTGTTTTTCAAATCTCATTTCATAATTGTCTACGATTTACAAAGGTTTTCCGTTATACCTGGTTTTCCCAATTTTTGGTTTTGGTTTTATGCAAAAAAAAGAAATAAAAATAAAAAAATAAAAAAAGAAAAATCTCACTCTGTTTTATCCTTTTTTTTCTTTTTTGTCTATGTTATGGCCTAAATAAAAACTCCATTTCGGAAATAACCTACTAGTAGAATGCAATGACAAATTTATACTTGCTTTCGAAGGCATGAAATATTTCAGGGTTGTGCACAGAAAAAAACCAAAAAAATGCAATAACTAAATCAGTGCCAACCTGTGGCTTGTATTTCTATAACGAGAAATTATTTTTTTATAGGTAATTTTCTTATTTTCTAACTCTCCTTTTCTGGCTAGATTGTTTTTAATAGCTGCCTTAAACAGAAATATAAAATTAGAAAATACAGCTTGCTTGCTGTGGCCACATCAGATTGAGAATGGTGCAACCAAGTAACATTTATATAAAAATGAGTGCGTATCTGGATAATACGCATAGGCACACGTGTACAAATCATACAATGATGCAAACATGCTCTTTACGATGACAAGATAGAGTTTGATTTTTTCCCAACTATTTTTCCTAATTCAGATTATATCAATAAAAAAAAACACGTTTTTCATTTCTATCGAGATGTATCAAAAATATTTTTGTTTTTCAATTTCACGTGTTTCTTAGAGCTTTTGTAATGCTGTATCTTTCAATAATCCTAGTCCTTTAGAGAGTTTCTGAGTGCAAGTGGTCAGTTTCTCCTTCAACCATCATAATCAACAACTGATGGTCATGCTCTGCTTGGCTTTATTTCAAGAGACAAGTGACCACTTTTAAAACGCTTAGACTAGTTTGGGACAGAACGGTCAGATATTGTTTTATTTCCTTCCAATTCTCAAATTCTGCAAGAATCTTCAGCATCTTTGAGACCCAGTTTCAAATGATGCCACAAAATGCCAGAATCTTAATACTTGTATCCGCCATTATAACACCTGAAACAAAGGGCACAGCTGATTAGTTATAATGATCTGATATACATAATTATAATATTAATAACGATGATAATAGAGCAGTCATAGCTAGTCTTCAGGTGTGTATATTAAATAAGCTTTGGAGTAAAAGGCTTGTAAAAAGCAAAAATACTTTTGATACATCTTAATTAATTAATTATTAACTGATGTATTTTTTTAGTTCTGTTTTTGATTAGTTGAAACTTGTTAAATATTTTCAGTGTTGTGAGAGAAACAAAATCTCCTCATTATAGGGCCGTTTGATGATCAGAATGCAATAAAAGCAATTACTTTGATGATTATTTAAACTCATTGAGTGTTCACACCAGTACTATCTGGTGGCTTACACTGGGGATCAAGTGGCAGCAAGTCTCCTTAATACTCCAGAACTTTCTTCAGTATTCTAGCTATTTTCATTAGTGCCATTATGTGGGTGGTCTCGATTCTTGCCTGGATTTCGAGTTCCTCCGACCTCCTCACTAGGCTTTTCAGAATGTTCCAAGCGCTCCAACAATGATGAGCACAACTATCGCCTTCATGTCTCATAAATTTTTTAAGTTCTCTGGCAAGATCCAGATAATAGTCCCTTTTTTTGCTTTCTTCTAATTTTACTCTGTGGTCTGCTGGAACAGTTTTTCAGTCCCTAAAATAGATTATTATTATTATTATTATTATCATTATTATTATTATTACTATTATTACTTGCACTCATTGAGTTTCCACACCATCAGTGTCTGGTGACTTTCACTAGAGCTCAAGTGACTGCAAATCTCCTCAATACTCCAGGACTCTCCTCAGTATTCTAGCTGATTTCAGTAGTGCTGTCGTGTGGATGGTCTTGGTCCTTCCCCAAAGAAGAGTAAAAATTCCTCAATGGTTGGGTGCTTTTGCAGTGGATAATTTGTTATATATCTCTGCTAGTTTTATATCATAACAAACAGAATTCAATCTTGCTATAGATTTCAGGAGATTCACAAAGAATCAGAGGTAACTTACAAAGTAGTCTCTGTATATTTTAACATAAACATCTTTGTACAATTGTAGTCAATTTAAATGTTTATTTTTGTTAAATTTCGATCCCTAATAAATGAAGTACAAAATTCTGGATTGGGAATATAGTTCATTTGTCTGACATCAAATGCTTGACATATCAAGATCATTGATTTGATGTTTAACTTTCTTACTGACAGCACCCTTTTGGCTTGTTTCTTAAGACAGAAATACTGGTGCTGGAAATGTACAAAAGTTGAATCCAGGGCTGGCCCTAGGTACCGGCAACATGGGCAGCTGCCCAGGGTGCCAAGCACTAGGGGTTGCCTGTCTTGTGTCTGAGACAGTAGCACTTTCCATATACAAATGGGAAAATGGAGGAAATGAATAAATCAAATAGAATAAAAACAGTTAAAATAAGAAAATTCCTTGATGTGAAGTCAAATTTTTCAGAAATATCTGACAGTTGAATACTTTCTGTTCTATTAATGAAACGATGATCTGAAAATCTGATGCTCTGTCAGTACTGTTTTCTTACACCTGATTATTCTAATAAACTTTTTATTCTTTGGTATTTATTTTTCTCACTACAAAACATGAATATATAAATAAATAAGATAATACTATACTTTAAAGGGCACCGAAGTTCAGCTTGCCCAGGGCACCAGGAACCCTAGGCCGGCCCTGACTAAATCTTATTAAAGATCTTATTTTTTTCCTTCTTTTTTTTTTTCTGGTAGACAAAACAAGATTAGTCTTGTATAATTCTATGTGACAAATTGTTAAACTCTGGGGGTTGTGAGCATTCCAGCGGCTTTGTTTCCCCGGTTTCTACGAGGATTCAGGTCAGCTGACGTAAGTCTTCTGAACCAAGATTGTGCCTTTTGTAATGCCTCTTTTAAACCTTTTTAGAGTGTTTGTCAAATGACAGGGCTGGATGTTCGATTAGGACATAGTCCCCCCCTCCATGAAGCAAAAACCAAAAAAAGATGAAAGAATGAGAAAAAAAAAAACAAAAAATCTAAATCTGAAATATTTTTTTATTCAATTAATTCAAAACAAAAAATAGTTATAAAATCCCTTAACCAAAGAAAAAAACTTCCTTTACCTCTGTTAGAACACTGAAATTCCTTATATGGTAAATATGTTCTGAAATCATGAAGAAATTTGATGGTTTTCATTTGAATTTTTGAGATGAGACATTGTTACTATTATACATTGATTCATTTGGATCCGTTTCCTTGACTAAGTTGTTTTTATTACTAATTTTTGATGACCATTTTCTTTCATCTTATTTTTTGTTGCTTTTTATTGCAACTTTACCATAGAACCAAAACAGCTTTACTTGATCTGTCTATCAGATTGATGGGCTGCGTGAAGTTGCAATAAAACTTATAAGAATTGAAGAAAATTTGGATGAAAGATAATGCTGTTCAAAAATTAATGAAGATAATATTGTTTCTTCTTTCACTACTACTAGTAGTTTTTGTCACAACATTTTCGTCTCTATACTCTCCGGCCTTCTTCAAACGTCGGTTGCCTTCCATTGCTTTCTGAGAATTTTAAAAGAAACCCTTTCTTTAATCCACTGAAAGATGGAAGGAAGGGCATATTGGGAGGTTGGAGAATACATCAGCCAAGACATTGTGACAAAGACCAGGAAACTGGTGTTAATGAATCCATGTCTAATAAGCTTGACATTGTTTCTACTACACGATCTATATGCACTTGATGTCTTAATCAAGACCAAATCTATAATGCAGGCAATCATAACTTTCAGATGATCTCATAATCGAGATAACAGGTTATGATCAATTACATTCGGTATGACTTGATTGTAATTGAAAACCTGACCCCACCCCAAAGAAAGATGTTCTTTGTGAAAGCATGAAAACCTATAGGAATGTTTGTGTAGGTATACAAAGTGTCACCCGCCCCCAACGTAATTTCATTTTTATTATGAGAGCAGAGGAATGTAGATCAGAGATTGGCTTATTTAAAATTTTTGCTCATTGACATCTGATAGATAATATTCAAACTAAAAAAGACAAAAAGTTGAAGAGATAATGTTAATTATGTAATAGCCATGTGGCGACAAGTCGGGATTGTGAAATTTTGGCATATGGTATATGTGTAGCATATGACACTGGAGGTCAATGAAAAAGACACTTCTACTTCAACCCGATAGGCGCCATATCCTTTTGGGATGTGGGTGATTGTGGCTCTCTATTGCTTTAAACTTTGCATTGCCATGATAGTTCTTGGGAGAGATAATGGAATTGTTTCCTGTTGCCTTCTCCACAGTTTTGAATTTAGAGTTGTCCTTCTCCTAGACTGGTTGCCTTCCAAGGTTGAAGAGCCCAGTTGACCCAGCTATTTTACCAATGGCTGTGGGATTCATGTCTTTCCCAAGGGCATTAGTGTGAAGTGAATATAAACAGTCTTGGCAAGTTTGAACTTGGCTCACCAATTCCATTATCTGTGCTGTTAACCATTTTGCCACTTGCCCCTCGTTCTACTTTGACAATTTCCCGTTTTAACAATTCTCCAGTTGATAAACTTTATGTAAGCTTACAATTTGCATTCTTGTTTCCAGTGTTCAGTGTCTGTTTTGGAATGAATACGTTGATCTACAATTTTTCAAAAGTTGTTTGCTTCTGAGATGAAATGTGCTATTTATCATGCATTTTGACGTGCTGAATTCAAATAAAAATTGCTGATTGACTATTGTTTCCAAGATATATCAGTTTTTACATTTTGCATACTATGTATATGGTGTACATCGCAGATTTTCAATCATGAATTGTAAAACTCTGTTTTTTTTCATGTGTTCAGTGTTCATGGTTATTTTACCCGATACTAGGGAAAAATTACACTACACAACTGACTCGTTCGACAAGTGAAACAACAATGAAAGTGTGTGAGTCCGGTGTACGTCTTACACATGTGCATGTTGGTACTCGTAGTACTCATAGTGACACAGTACCGTTTCTTGAAAACTACAGCTAATCAACAATTTTTAACATCATTTCCGTTCTCAGTGACCCAGAATTAGTCAAGATTGACTTCATTTGTTTCAGAGGCAATTTGGCTGTAGATCATTGTTACTTACCGAGTTTCTGCTTGATCAGTTCCAACTAAAGATGCTGTTGTGCCAATGGTTGAGGCTAGACTATAAACAAATGCATATTTTTTTCTGTCTCCTTCATGTACACTTGTCATGAGTTCCAATAATGCTTTTAGATTCATTACCTTTACTCAAATTAACTTCCCCGATTTCTTCCTTTGTAATTATAAGTTCAATCCAATTACATTCTTACTCTGACCACTATCCATAGGACTGTCATTCCACAGTCCTTCTCTAGACCTATTTTAACCTGCTACAATGTATCTTCCTGGTCTGCACAGTTACCAAGTCAATGCTTCTTCTTTTTCTTCTTCTTCTTCTTCTTCTACCGCCAAAATCCATGTGGATTATTTGACAATATTAGGTTGGAGCCCGCCACCCTCAAACTGCCTCGTCTTGCTATTGTGCACGTGATCAAGCACACTGTCGTCACCATATGCAGACACACGTCAATCGCATGAACTGTTCAATAAGAATTGTAATCAGTAAATCGCAGCTGTGATTACAACCTGTATTCCTGATTTCTGGCATAACCACCCATATTTTTTGCTTGCAAAATTCTTTTATAGCTTGAATAGCCACATAATGAATTTATTGTATATTAAGTATGATTTCTATAAATTATGATTGTTGGAAACAGTATTATATATAAAACGATAAGCAATACGCACTGGTTGATCTTATGTGATTTAAATTGACATTTATGAATGCAAACAAATACTTATCATTTCTCTCTCTGATAAAAATTTAAACCTTAAAACTCAGTAACAACTGAAATTAGTTATTTTTTCTCAATACTTTATTTTCTTTTAGTTTAGTCATAGAGAATGTAGATTAACTGTTTCCTTCATGAACAAAATCTTTTGTTTTTTGGGTTTTTTTAAAAAATATACATATCTATATATTTTTTGTCTTGCTATATGTCCAAATGCCTATATTTTTTAGTTTAGTTCAGCACTGTTCACATTTATTTGGGGTTAATAAATAAATGGAAACCATTTTGAATAACTGTCATTACCAATTACTAAATTATTAAATCAGTTACTAAATCAGAACTCGGTCATTTAATTGATTATACTTTCCACTACATTTTGTTAAGATTTCAAATGACTGAAAGAAATATTCTGGTTGTAAGCAAACTTCAATCAATCAAATAAAAGTTCATTGTCAATTAGAATTTTGAAAAAAGAACATTTTTCTAAAATAAAAATAAAATTTTAAAAAGCTGATCTTTTGGTCATCACAGAGTGAAGACAGAACCTGAACAAGAATTTGCCAAAATACATTTCTTTTTTCATCTGCGTTGTGAATGAGAAGATGTTGATAATTCTTCTTTTAATCCTTTCAAGGTGATTAATGCCCGAATTGAAAATATCCTAGTAGACTTTTCAAAAGAGATCTACAGGATATATATATTCCAGCAATCATTGAAACTTTATTGGGACGTATATGTCCCAGGAATCTTGAAAGGGTTAAGTATTATATAAGGAGTTTGAAATTCCGGAACCATTGTGAAGTGATTTCCATTTTCATTCTCCTTTACTCTATCTGTTATAACTACAAAAAGAAAAAAAAAAAAATTAAAAATAAAAAAACAAAAAGAAAAAAAAAGTGCTTCTTTCTTTGGATCCACCCACCTTATGGCCTTGAATCTTTGAAATGATTTGTATCTGCGGAGGCAGACACATCAAGCATTGCTTCCTTAGATATTTAGGCTAAACAATGACGTTCCATTTGTTGACACCAAGAAAGCACTTTTGTGACTACAATTTTTTCGGGATGCATACATCAAACTTTTCCATTGAAACTGAATATCATTTCTCAACTATCCCAGAGAGATTGTTGCTGAATCTTTGAAATCCATTGCAGATTATATAAAAACAGTTCCGCAAATATCTTTTTGATGACAAACTATATACATATATAAATATATTATATATAAATATACATATATGATAAATACTAGCATTTTTATTTTATATAATCTATAAATTTCTTTCAACTGTTTCAAACTCTGGTCTTTGTAAAATATTTTGTCTGCCCATGAGAAGTTATTGACTCTGTGATAACAAAATTGCCTGTCATGTCTTATCTTTTAAGTCAGTAGAAATCCTAGATCAGCAGTTCCCAACCTTTGGTCTGTGGACACCTAGGGGTACTCAAAGGTATTGCTGGGGGTCCGTGAGCTTGAGTAGGCAGACCTTTCAAAAGCCTGGGGTCCGTCAGCTTGTTTAGCTGGCAGACATTGAAAAAGCTTGGGGTCTATGAGCTTGTGGAGTAGGCAGACCTTTCAAAAGCCAGGGAACCGCAGAAAAATTTGCTTAAATAAGATGGGTCTTTGGTATCGAAAAGGTTGGGAATCACTGTAGATTCAATATTCTTTCTGTTATCTTGCATTTTTTTAAAATTGGGAACTCTATTTAAAAATGATCTTGAATGGTTGCTTTTGGGGAAAAGATTTTTATGAAAAGGTCTTACATATATGTGTATGTGTTTGTTACATTAATGTAAATTTGATATAATCTATTCTATCCAAAATTTGTTTTCTCTACATCTGATGTAGTGTCAAAGTTTTGAATTTCTATATTGAACTCAGTTAGCCATTATATCTCTCTGTAGAATCCAGCAATAGCACTTGTTCTGGAGTGGATAATATTTAGGGTCACATTCTAGAAATGTAGGCTGTCGCCAGGGCATTTCACATAGGTTTGTCAGTATATATGAATTCTTCATCTTTTTCCAGGCATAAAAAGAATTTGCAGATAAATGAATAATTTTTTTAACAAACAAATCAAATTAACTTCAGTGTGTTTAAGTTCTCTTAATCATTAAATATATATATATATATATATATATATATATATATATATATATATATATATATATATATATGTATATATATGTATATATATATATATATATATATATATATATGTATGTATATATATATATATATATATATACATATTTATATATATATATATATATATATACACACACACATATATATATATATATGTATATATATATATACATACATATATATATATATATATATATATCATCTTGGCTTCACGTAGAATTTCAAGTGTTTTCCACATCCATTGTAGCCCCTCAGGTGGGCCTACAAGGCAGGCATGTGAAATGACACTCAGGCTTGAGCTAATGAAGTTTTAAAGTGAAGTGCGATATATGTATATATGTATATATGTATATATGTATATATATATATATATATATATATATATATATATATATATATATATTAATTAGAGTCTGTTTTGCATTCTAGACAGTCATAGATTCACATTTTTAGTAT
Source organism: Thysanoteuthis rhombus (assembly GCA_963457665.1). Classification (NCBI taxonomy): domain Eukaryota; kingdom Metazoa; phylum Mollusca; class Cephalopoda; order Oegopsida; family Thysanoteuthidae; genus Thysanoteuthis; species Thysanoteuthis major. The sequence continues at coordinate 2,903,636 of OY735233.1, forward strand.
TAAATGAGTAAATTTTATGATTAAAGCACAAATATTTTTTCAAATGGGAATCTCATGAAATTGCTCAGATGTTTTTTTTTTAAATTCAAAAATTGATTCTAAAATTGATTCTATTTATTCGTCTATGTATTTGGTTCTCCTTTTTTCTTTTTGAAACTTTCAATTGCTGATATTCATTTTTTTTTCTTTTTAACAAAAAATATCAGCTTGGATAATTCTCTTCCTTTACAACTTTACCATGATTATAATCCAAAAAACAAATATATATAATTTATAGATTCCCAGCCTCCTTGGTAGCAATCTGGGGAATGTGCAATATAAAAATTATCTTTTATAGGATCCTTTTTTATTTCCTTTTTTTTTTCCATCATGACTGCATAATTAAAACTATCATTATAATCATTGTCATTATTTATGGTATTTTCGGTTAAAATGCTCTTATTACAATTACTATTATTATCATTATTATAATTAATAATTGATTATTAATTATTATTATTACTATTATTATTACTATTCTACCAATGTATGTGCCCCTCCAGATGATGGATGTGGCACTCTATACAGTATTATGACCTGTGATTGATAGTACTGTGGTAAACGTGTGTCTGCTCGGTGACGTCATCTTAACTGAAAGTTGATTGAATCATGATGTATTTGTTAAAAGGAGAGTTATTTTGATTGTTTTCATTTATTCTGAAAATTTTTATTACTGGTCCTGGAGCACTGCAAAGATAAGAATTAAGTGTAATTCAGACAGCTATATGAATGTACTGCCAAAGATGGAATAAATTTTGATTATTTATCGACAAGTTTTCTCTCTTTGTTATTCTTTTATTGTTTTCAAAATTATTTCTTGTTTCATTTTTTGCTTTTTGGTTTATTGTCATTTGTGAGCATAATTCCTTCTTAGCGAGTGGTTCCCAACCTTTTCAAGGCCGTTTCCCACTTCGTCAATGTGATTACCATTTTGCAATCGTTGACAAAAATTGAAAATCTAATTGAAGTTAATAAAGCCAATTGAAAATAACTACAAAAATTTAACACTATAACTAAATTTAAAATAATTTTGATAAACAACAGTAGTAGGGAAAATACGGACCTCTGGTTGCACAGTTACTCTGCACCTTGCATGACAACCCAACTTATCTTTAAGCCCTAAACATTCACCATGGCTATTTCTATCTAATAGCCTTATTCCCCCTTTAGACTACCTAAAATTGCCCCCTGGTTGGGAACCACTGCTCTAAGCTGTGCACTTCTGCATGTTTTGTAACCAGCACACAATGGAAATTGATGTGTGCACAGAAATGTTTAAATTCTGTTGATAGCTAACTGAATTTTATGGAAATAATATTGATTCTCTATGTTAAATCCAGAAGTATGCACATACCTGTGTTGCAGGTGATAAATTTGCACAACAAAAGATTTTTGTGTCAACTCACTACAAAAGATTAAACAGAATATTGTTTGTGACACTGCATATCTCAGTGGATACAGGGAGTTTTAGATAAGACGCGAATCAAATTTCAGTCTGAATTTTAAGCTTTAGCTCTCATATCGGTCATATAAGATGGTGGTCAGAAAATTCGGACTTGAAAAAAAACAGTCTTTGAAATTTTGATATGGAAAATTTGGTCTCATTTAAATAACATTAATGACCAAACCTCTGATAACCCAATTTTCTCGGACTGAATTTTCTTATTTATGAATTACTACTTTTTCGTAAAACTAAATATTATGAAAGTCTTTCATTAACTCCTTCCTCTTTGATTACAATTAAATAATGAATTAATGATATTTTTGCAAATTTTTGGACCAAATTTTCCCTAGCAGTGTATACAAGCCACAAATTACCATACAATCAATTCTGTGATGTAACAATTCAATTAAATAAATACTTTGAATACATTACGTGTAATAAGGTAATACGCCTGGATTTGGGGTGTTTTGGGAGTCATTAAAGTTTCATCTTACCCATCAAGACACACACACACGCCTATACAAGCATAATTATGTAAAGGATATTTTACAAAGAAAAATTGTTTTTAATTCATAACTAGGCACTCTCAATAAAGTTTTTGTAATGATGTCTTATATGCATGAAAAGTATTAAACCATTTAATATCAACCAAAAAATAGTCAACCGAGGGTAATGGTACCTTTGTTTATTTGAAAGTACTCTTCTTGGGATTTCACTGACTTATTTGACAACCAGCAAAGTCCTCCTTCAGGATCATTATCAACTGCCTTACCACATTCTCTTTAGTCTTGTCCAAAGTCTAGAATGTCCCTTTCAACAGTAATTTTAGCTTTACAAAAAGCCAGAAATTGCAGAAAGCCGAATCTGGACTCTAGCAGGGCAGACAGACCAGAGTGACGCAATTCTAAAATAAAACATACCCAAGGCGTTGAGAATGAACATTGTGAATGTGATAGTCACGTATTACACAATCTCACCGCTGACCTCAGGAGAGAGTGTTTGTTCACACATCCACTGAGAGATTCCCTCTGATTAATCGTCAAATTATATCAATGTTGTGTCAGTGGCTCTTGAGATATTCAAATAGTTGGGTTTTTTTTTAAAACCTTGTACACACACACCCCAAACAAAAATTAAGAAAACTGGTCTCGTTAGTCATTAGACACCATCATTCAACCAATGTCTTTTGGCTGCATGCCATGTAGGGGATGATGGATTAAAGAATTGGTAAAAGGGGTAAGCGATGGTCAAGTTACTTGTCTGACCTTTGGGGCAGTGATCACTAAAAAAGTCTGAATACTCAAAAGACAAGTGTGTACTTTGCTGGGTACAGACTAAAGGGACCAGTTTAGCAAAAACTTATATTGTAAATTGTACCTCCTTTAAGAACCTAATTTTGGATAAGAATTTTCCAGAAGTTTCTTGACATGATAACATTCAAATCTTCAGCCCTCTAACTCCACTGGTACAGCCTGTATACACGATACAAATGTACATAGCCAACCAGACCAACTAAAAAACTGAAGAAATCTGTGTCAATAGTTTTGGTGACTGTTTCAACTGATTCAAAATGACTTTCTTTGAATCTTGATTCTTGATCATCTTTGAATCACTTCTGCAGAAAATCAGCAGGTAAAGAATCCAACTTTTCTTGGATGGTATTTTCCTCTTTAACTTAGAGAACATCCTAATTATTAATTTGATTGTATGAAACTCAAAATGTTCGAAAATAAGTTCCTATCCAGCGAGTGGCCTGACCATAACACAAACTCTAAGCTGTTTCCAGTCAGCCGGGTTCTGGTGGATCGAGGAGAAAAGCAAAGAACAATATTTCAGTCAGGATAGAGACTCTGGGCAGTTAGAAGCAAACCACGATGCAGTATATCCTCATATTTTACAGCATTTAAATTGTTTCCCCATTCGGCAGATATCAATTATGGCATAATAGAAATGAGTTTGGATGACAAAAATTGCCATGAGAAAATATGGAATCGAGAAATGTGTAAAACCTGCTTTAAGTACTCAAATGTAATTGCTTTTCTTTACAATTGAATTTATCCCTTTTTCTTTTGATTAAAAGCTAAATCAAAACTCCCAAAATCTGAATTAATGCAGTTCATTTATCGAAAATAGATAAAAAAAAGTCTGTGAACATTACAAGATTTTGTAATGTTTTTACTAACTGGCTGGTTGGAATGAGCCACGTATAGATATGCCATTTCTGCAGACATGTTTTTGAGTTATGAATGCAGGATATGAAAGGCTTATTTGGTTTACCCTCTTAGATATGAACAAAAGCATAACGTGACAAGTTTTGTGCATTCCAAAGCAACGGACACTGGTTTATATATATTTATATATATATATATATATATATATATATATATATATATATATACATATATATGTTAACAAGTATTCAGGCAAACAGAGGTGTGTGCATACCAGTTAACTCGACATATAGCCCCCCCCCCAACAAACAATGATGTTTATGGAATAATGCACAAGGTGACTTTTGTGAAAAAAGTGCTCATTCTATGGTAAGTAAGGTAAGTAAAATATTCTGATATTTTGTTGATCTTGTGATTGAGGGGATTGTTGCTAGTTTATTCATAGCATCTCAAGGACAAAAAAAGTTACTTAGTGGTAACCGTATCCTCTCCAAGTCACACAAGACAAATATTATCAGGTTACATGACACCAGTAGCTGAATTAACATAAATCTGACCCAATGCATAACATTTCTTGGGGACCCTTCTATTTTTGTATTTAGCAATTATTTTCAAACAAATCAAGACAATAATGAAACAATCATAAAACAGGTCTGGCTATTCACTCATGAGAAATCGTCAAGTGGCCAGCGTCTTTTGTCACCATGTTGGGGTGATCAATTAAAAAGTTAGAAAAATCAATGAATAAGTTACTTATCTTGCATTTTGTTTCATCACTAAAAAGTTTGAATTTTCAGGCATCAACTCAGCTGAACACAAACTAAGGGACTAGTTTTGAATAATTGCATCATAAATTCACTCAACCCCCACCCCACAAACAAACAAGCAAATAAAAAACAAACACACATTGTCTTTGGGGAAATATTTAAAAAAATCATTTTTTCTTGACAAACGAAGTGAATGTTTAAATTTTCAGCCCTCTGGCTCCATTAGATGCGGTTTGTATACGTAGATAGCCAGACTGCCTGTCAGAATTACTTGAGAACCCTATATTGACAGATTAGGTTGACGGTTTTGAACTATGAGATTTCATTCAATGTAAAGTCCTTTATGGATAATCTATATAACAGGATAGAAAAACATTGAAAATGAAAAATATATTCAAACGAAATTGGGGGGGGGGGCTCTAAAATCTTGGGGCCCCATTCTGCTGCACTGTCTGCACAGCCTCAAGTACAGCCTCACTTGCAACAAGGAAAAACCCCTGAATCCACAGCATTTTATCTCTTGATCAACTAATGTTATGATGGATTGTTTGTGGCTTTGCTATGGCAAGAAAGGTTACTTGGTTCTATCCTCTCCGAGTAATGAAACAGTAGCAAAGAAAGAGCCCTGATTTGACTGCTTTATATCCTAAGACCTTGAACAGTGGTTTTGAAACTTAGGAAACTAGTGGACCTATTGTATAAAGGGAATATTTTGGCAGGCCCTTATTTTTAGCATTTAGTTTTTATACAGTAATTATTATACTACAATAAAAAGCAACTTTTAGCCTTTGAAAATCATTTTAATTTTAAATCCAATACATTTATTAGATTCCTGATTCATGGTACAGGTTTGCATATTATAATTATGATTTTGGATGGCTGTGAATCAGATGATCGTTCTTCGCCAAAAGATTCACAGTGTCAATATTTGACATATTTATTCTCAAGTCTTGTTCCAATGCGGACACTGACAATTATTTGATAGACTCCCCTAGGGGCCCACGGGGCCATTGATCAATAATAGAGACACACGATGTGAAGCAAATGACCCAACTGACATGGGGTATGAGACATAGATAAGAATAAAATGTCAGATACAAGCAGTCAATTTAGGGATCTTTTCTTGCAACTGTCTCATCTCTTGGAAAGGATAGAACTAAGTAAGCCTTTCTTGTCTTACTGAAGCCATGAATTTCCCAACATAGTATTGATAGATCAAGAGATACAACACTGTTCATTCAGTAATTTCTTTTTGTTACAGGCAGGGCTGTTTTGATTTGACCTGAAGTTGGAGCATCCAGTTTTGATCAAAGTAACCTTGCTACCAAATTGGTCAGTAAGATCTGCTTTTTAACCATAGCACTACAAATGGTACCTTAATTTACTAAGCTGGCCAAGTCTCGCTCAAGGTAACACATGTAAAGCAAGGATCAAATTCAGTTCATTAGCAAATTGATCTGTGAGACTAGCTCATTAACCTTAGCACTATAGTCAATATCTTAATTTACTAAACTTATTTAAGTCTGGTACATGGCTACAAAAAAGTGAGGATTAAACTCAGTTTACTAGCAAATTGGCCTGCAAGACTGACGTTCTAACAATAGCACCATTTCATTTAGCTTAGCTTAGTCAGGCACAAAGCCATTGAGACAAAGCACCAAGTGTGAACTCACTTTGCTACCAAATCAGTTTGAGAGACCAGCTTGTTAATCTTGCATTACAATAGTCACTCTCTAGTTTTGGGGGTCTGGAAGCCAATAATTAATTGAAGCCGGTTTTCAATGGTTTCATCTATCAAGCAGCACCTCCTAATTGCACTAAGAGACTAAGAGTCATGGGAATACTCTGATTCTTGTAGCAATAGTCGTCCAACCTTGAGTAGTTGCTGCCACAAATCAAACTGCCTCGCTAATTTCCACCACAAGATTCTGTGAATCAACAAGAAGGTGCCAAGGTCAACAACATATTCTTCATCGTAAAAAATCTCATGAGAAGAAGGTTAGACAACGAACAAGCTCGAACACAGAGCATGAAAATAAAAGTCGCAAACATAGTAATGGTTAAGAAATACATAGTGAATTTCCCATTGATCCTAAAGAGAAGGGTGTATAACCAATGCATCCTCCCAATAGTCACTTATGGAGCTGAAACATGGAACCTAACCAAGAGACAGACCCGTAAATTGAGAACCATGCAACGTGCACATAAGAGAATAATGCTAGGCCTCACATGGAGAGCCCACAAGACAGCACAGTACATCCGAGAAAAGACGAGAATTAGGGACATCATAGAATCCATTAAAAATCTCAAATGGCAGAGGGCTGGCCATGTTGCAAGAATGGCAGACAATCGATGGACATCGCGACTCACAACATGGATCCCGCGAGACCATATGCGCAACCGAGGCCGGCAAAATGTTAGATGGAGAGACGAGCTAGATAAGTTCAGGAAGTACTGGCACCGTGACGCCCATGATAGGGAAGTGTGGCAAATCCTGGGGAAGGTCTATGTCCAACGACGGACGTTAAAAGACTGATGATGATGATGATGATGATGATGATGATGATGATGATGATGATGATGATGATGATGATGATGATCTATCTCAAGATCACAGACAGAAAATGTTATATGCAGAGGAAACTTCGATAATTTGAATTAGCAGAGCAGGGAGTAATTTGTTTAGATAATTGATTGTTTGGATAACAGATCCGATCATACAAAGCAAGTCTTCCTGAACACAAGTAAATAAATAAGAACACTGTTTAAAAAAAGACAGTCTGTGATTAAAGATAAGGGAACAAGCAATGAACCCTATCGCTTGCAACAGATATGGTACTCTACTAGTGACGAAGTCGTAAAGTTGAATATTCACGGGACTTTGAAATCTTGTTCGGATAATCTGATATTCGGATAATTAGTGTCCTCGGTATATCGAATCACCGTGAGCCCACAAATCTCCCAACCAACCAGCCAAGTGCACTCATCTGTGTGTGTATGTATGTCTGGGCGCACCTGGTTACATTCAAGAGGTTAGAATCTTGAAAATCTGCATGAAAACACCACTCGGCACCATCTTAAAACAGCTTTATTGTTGTTCTTCTAGAGTTCTTTCTAGTGTCTCTGTGGTAATTTTGGATTTGGGCGAACGAATCTTGTGCTGGTATTTTTTAGAAAATTTTAGATAAAAGATCTAATTTACAGATAATTTTACATAAATTATTTTTTGGATAATTTTAGATATTTTTCTCAAATAACAGTTTCTGGTCCACACGCGGGCTATGGTGATTCATTCATGCGAGGCGCGGATTTTCCTTAAATGTTTTTCTTTCCATTTTTTGAGAATGTTCATTTTAGTCTTTACGTGTAAAAGCTCGTGTAAGAGAGCTTGAGAATTTTGTTTCTGTAATTAGTTGAACGTCTTTCGAAAGCAGCACTCAGCTAATTTCCATGTCATTGTAAAGAGCAAGTTCAGAAACAAAAAACATGACTTTGAAACTTGTATTAACACACTACAAAGTGTTTCAGTTGGTAACTATGAAAATATCAATCGTAAATCAGTCTGGCACACCGCAGGTAAGTGAATGTAAATTTCCGACAATTTCTGACATGAACTATATTTTTGGAAGAAAGACGAGAGAAGTTTTCCAGGTAAGTGCATTTAAGTATTTAAATTTTTTTGTGTGTGTGTGTATCCTTCTTGGATGCGGTGCAAATACAGATGTAATATGTATAGTTGTATCATTTTTATTGAACGTGGTACTTTTGAACTCAAAACAAGATTTTCTCATCAATTATGATAATCAGCCGTCGTTAATGAGGTCGCAGGTCGTTTCGACCGTGGATGTTTTGGCTTCCTTTTATTGAAGAAGGCGAAAATGTCTGACAATAATTGATATCATTACTTCCGTTTCTCTTCCTTGAATTCTCTTATTTCTTCCTATCCATACACCATCTTCAGCATCGAGTGTAACACTTTCAGTCGCATGAAATTACTTGAAAAAATTTTATTTTTCTAATTTTAGGTAAAAAAAATAAACAAATCTAAATCCATCTTATTTGTCTTTCATAAAAAATGTAATTAAATAAACAAAAATTAGCAGCAAAAAGTTTTTTTTATACGCTTTTTAAAACGCTAAGCAATATGAATTATATTACAACTACACTGTACATTGTATTAGATTTATATATGATTCTATTCAATTTCCCGTCTTTAAAAACAAAACGGGACCAAGTCGTTCTCGTTTGAGACGTCCTCGGTCTAGTCATAGAAACGTTTAGCCATCCCTATGCAATGTATATTATCGAGTGACTCATTTCCAGTTAAACACCTCTTTGGCCACTTTTGAGCAGTACAAACATCACTCTCAGAATCACGGTACATATTCTATGACACGGGCTGTTTCTGCTGCTTTTGTTCCAAGATTCAATTCGTAGAGTAGCCAAGCTCTGACAATCAACTTTAGGGCTACCATGTTGATTTCATTTGTAACTGCTGTAAGTAAATGATGTCTGTAGGTTTCATTTTTCTGGAAATGCTCTCGGCATGTTGACATTCAAAGAGGTTATCTTTTATCTTCTTTTTTTTACCGTTGATTAAAAAGAGGAGTTTGTGTGTTAAGGGTTGGAAGGCACTACGAAGTCTCGGGTCGAGTTGTTGCTGGGATATATCTATTCTGCGAGTAGTGTATCGTTTTCGTCGAAAGCCTCCAGTGAGTAGGATTTATTCGGTCGATTCATATGTACCAACAAAATATACCTACGAAAGGTTTTCTACGAACACAATTTATTTTATGCGTTCGTTAGCAAGGTGCATCCTAATGTATGAGAAAAACCTGAGATAGCTCGTGTTACGCTTGGCTAAAAACTGGCGCACAAAGAAGAGATTATTTCTTCGATCTGGGAGCCTTGAAAAATAACCGTAATTGCTTTTTAGCTTCATGCCATTTTGACTTACCAAAGGTTTTTACAGAAATGCTCTATTGTCGGATAGACAGGTATAATTATTAAAATAAACTCCGATACAATGAAGTAGAAACAATAGCGTGATTAGATTTTTGGACGTTATGTTAAAGATAAAATATAAGTATGAATATAGTTTTGCTCTTCTCCGATGAGGATTGAATTTCTTTCGTGTTTACAGATTATTGAGCGGCACATTAACAGCTGGTGACAACGTCCCAGTTTCTTTTGCATACGTCAGTTTAGTAACCCTTGCAAGTTTGTTGAGACCTGAACTTAATTCTCATAAGTTTTTATGGCCAACCCTTCGGTAAGATCCAAGTCCCTATTATTCTAGAAGATGTACTCATTTTTTTTTATTTGAAAGCAAACAGTTTCCTTACTCCTGAAAAGCAATAGAAATTCAATGTAAATTCAATGGAAAAAAAGCAAATGAACGGCCATATGTTCCTACTTTAAAACAACATTGTGTTTACTTGTTCCCCGTTTGGAGTGAGGGGGGCAACTGAATACCCGCAGAAATGGCATAAGTATCTTTGATTGGCTCTTCGCTTTTCAAATGGTCTGCTACCAGCTTTGCGTCTGCCTTTCCGGTTCCTGATGATCCATCTCAAAGACAGAACTTATGTATTGCACCAAAGGGTTTTAGGTGCACAAACATTGTAAGTTTCTGTTCTTTGAAATCATCAACGTTGGTTTTTTTGTGAGGGTTAACGAAAACGCTCTAATTTCGCAAACTACTGTGGCTTTATGCCAGACAAAACTAATCTTTGTGAATTAGAGCAGGTTTCTTCAAACTTTTTTCGATCGTAACCCAGTTTATTTAATGATTCCCGACCCTATCATGCACATATATTATATACATATGCATAGCATTAACACACTCATTCTGCATAAACAGAATCGTAATATGATATATGATTTTCTTATCAGTATGATATGTATAAATGGTACTATGGGTATTTGCGAGCTGGACAACTACATATCGGACATTTGCATACCGGCTATTTGCGTATCTTGACATTTTCGTACCGGTATTTTTGCGCCCCGGTCACTTGCGCACCACTTTATGTGAATATCTACCTCGTGTCATAATTGTAGGCCAATGAGGGCAGCCTCGTTTGCAACTTAAACATGATGACTAGCAGTAGTATTTTTAATAAATTCTTATTTTTGGTGCGTGCTATAGAATTGCGATGTTTTGAAGAATCATTACTATTAATTTTATTATATTACTGTTCACTTGCAACTTATTTTTTCGGTTGTTTTTTGTTTTTATTTTTAAAATCGCAACTTCCTTCTATTTACATTGCAACGGCTTTTTACACTATCAGTTTTCAAACAAATTCATGAGATAAGATTTATTTTATTCTAATTTATCCATTTAATCATACAAAAATTTCTTGAAAGGAAATAAATATCTTTTCTCGAAAGAAAATATATTCTTTTTTTCTTTTCAGAAAAAGAACGATTTTCTATAACGAAAAGCATAAAACTTACTCTCCATTTATTCATTTATTTATTATCAAACTGTGACCCAACCAGCAAAACCTTGCGACCCAGTAACGGGTTAGGACACTTGCCCTGAAAAACTCAGAATTAAAGTGTCTACCATTGCCCTTTGGGTTGTAAGCTAGTTTTTCAGACCGATTCGCTAGCGCTTTATTCCTGTAGTCTTGTTCCGGACTTTACTGAGTGTACTGAAGCATCCGCTAGCATAGCGCAACATTACTGCCGAAGTGAAATCAACTCTTACTGGCTATCCTACCCTTGTGGCCATGGGTGTCCACTGTAATTTTTCCAGGGGTGTGTGCAAAGGGATATATTTCTACGAGGTGCAAAATGATATATTCAGTACGTATCTTCGGGGCAACTCTATAATCAGCAAAGAATAATACCATCTTTCTATACGGGTATTTTATTACGATTAAATAAAACAGTTGTACTGCACAGTTATCCTTTATTGACTACAAGGTTCCAATCGACAAACCCCCTCAGCCTAGGTGAAAAGAACTAATCTTCAACGGACGTCCACGGTTGTGGCATTCGGCTCGACTGGTTAAAAAATACGGTTAGCTAATTAAATAAAAGGCGAGCAAATAAAGAGATATGTCAAGTAAATTTCAAAATATGGCGTACAAATTAAAAATACAAGTGAACTGAATCAATGAACGTAACTGTACGTGCTTAAGTACTCGTCTTAGAAACAGTTGCTGGAAATGTTAATATTCCAAAGTAGAATTACTTAATTTGCCTACTGTATCTTTTAATAAGCATGTCGTATTTTTAAAATTCCCAGTCGTATTTTTTATTTGCAGGCTTTAATTTTCTATTTGCTCGCCTTATTTTTTATTGTCGTATTTTTTTTTAATTAGCTCGCTTTACTTTTAATTTTCTTGCTGCATTTTTAATAAGCTTTTTAAAGATGTTTCTTGCTGTATTTCTTCAATTTGCTCGAAAATAAATTGTAGTTTCAAGAAGCTTCAATACAGTTATACCTTGATAAGTGCGTTTAATTTGTTTCCCGTACAGTTTAAATCTGTTCTGTTCATGGTTTAATTATAATTCAATGATTTTTCTTTCAGCTCATGCTTTGATACACTAATTTGTAAGGCAATATCTTAATCGTACTACTTGAAAACCTCCACTAATCAGAACCGCACTATTCAAGGTACTATTCTAGAAATTGAAGAGAAGAAACTTTGTCTTTTCTTTAGATGACAAGAGACTTTTTTTTAATTCAAAGAAACTCCACAAGTTGAGTCCAGCATTAAGTGCCGTGTCAGCAGCGAACAGTTATAATTAGTCAGAACTCTCAAAAGGGCTCGTTTGATTGACAGGAAGAAACTCTAGAAACAGAGGAAGTCGACTCCCCTCCTGCCAGTGTGTGTCTTGTGTGTGTGTGTGTGTGTGTGTCTTTTGTGTGTGTGTGTGTGTGTGTGTGTGTGTCTATGTGTGAGTGTGAGTGCGTGCGGAAGAAGGAGAGAGAAGTCGATTCTTCTGGTGTGTATATGTGTATATGTGTGTGTGTGTTGGAGGAAGGAAAAGAGAGAGAGAGAGAGAGAGAGAGAGAGAGAAGCTGACTGTCCTTGTGGTTGTGTAAGAGAGAGACAGAAGAGAGAGAGAGAGAGAGAGAGAGAGAGAGAGAGAGAGAGAGAGAGAGAGATTCATTCGTTCTCCAATGTCACCAAGAAACAAAACCCTTCAGAGAAGCTTATTAAATCCGAATGACTAACTCGCTGAATGTCATTTTATTGGATGACACTGAAAGCCATGAGTTATCTCGGATTTTATAAGTACGCGCTTGTCAAGAACAAGAACAATCTTCCGGCTGTTCTTTTACCGACTGAGTTGAACTGATGTCGCACATATCTACGAAAAATAATGTTACAAATACGCTTGGGGCTTTTTCTAGCTCGAATCTAACCCGTCCGAGTAAATACCCCGATTCGACAGGCGGGGGTCACATATTGATATTGAACTCAAGTTTACTGAACGATATCTATAGGGGACATTCGTTTCAACTGAGGTTTGGATGATTAATTTAGGTGCGACTGTTCTCTTGTTCGCACTTCACAATTACTGTATGTTTCTCAACGTCAACTCATCAAGATGCCATTGGTAGAATTAGGCGAACCCCTTCACTCCAAGTTCAGCGAGACCCTCCTTTGCTATTTTTATGTTATGACAAAGATTGTCAGATGTTTTTTTTAGGGAGGTGGAGGCCTGAATTGCTCGGATGCTCATCTGATGGACTGACTTCGGGAGATGCTTTCTAGGTAAAATTAGGGAGCGAGTCTGTAATCGAGACAGTAGAGTGCTATTAAAATAAAACCGAAAAGATATAGCTTTTCCGTACCATCCCAATTCACGAAAACAATGACAAAAACCAACAACCATTATTTTTGGAAATGTTTAGATGGAACATTTTCACTCTTCGTTAAGAGTGTTGCGTTTATTAGAAACCGTCGTTCAAGACTGTCACCAAAATATCAACACAGTTTTTTTTCAGTTTTTTTTAGCTCGTCTGTTTGTACGCGCACAAGTCTCTCCAATGGAGCTAGAGGGCTGGAATTTTCGACATTTACTCCTTTGTTTGGAAAAAAAATGTTCACGTTTGTTTGAAAATTCGGACTTTTTAGTGATCACCGCTCAACAAAAGGCCATAGGAGAGACATTCATTCGTCACTCCCTACTTCAATTTTTTCATTAATCACCCCCAACACGACATGCTGCAAAAAATGGTATGTGACAGTTTCTATTCAGTGACTAACCAGACCTGTATATTTATTGTTGCTTTTTAACATGACACTCAGCTATTTCATCATCCATTATTACTTTCAGTAAAGTACCCGTCACTTTGTTGACTGTTAACCAAGGAGTGAAATTCTAAAGTACTGAAAAAACTCACAGGAATGTCATTATCAACATCATCAGTCTTTTAACGTCCGTCGTTGGACATAGTCCTTCGCCAGGATTTGCTACACGTCTCTATCATGGGCGTCGCGGAGCTAGTACTTCCTGAACTTGTCTAGCTCGTCTCTCCATCTAATATTCTGCCGGCCTCGGTTGCGCATGTGATCTTGGGGGATCCATGTCGTGAGTCGTGATGTCCATCGATTGTCCGCCAGTCTTGCAACAAGGCCAACCCATCGCCATTTGAGATTTTTAATGGATTCTATGACGTCCCTGACTCTTGTCTTTTCTCGGATGTACTGTGCTGTCTTGTGGTCTCTCCATGTGAGGCCCAGCATAATTCTTTCATGTGCACGTTGCATGGTTCTCAATTTACAGGTCCGTCGCAGAAATGTAAGAGACAACAAAAGCCTATTTTACAGGATAAAACTATCCTTATTTTCACTGTTCGTAATACCAACTTGAAGCCTTAACTTCATTTCGGAGTATGATGAAACAGTAGTTGTAGTAGAACACACTGAGTCGTTCTCCTTTAGCCATTTACATCTTTATGTTTCACTCCTACCCTTTGGCACACACCTATTCCTACTTCTATCCTCCTCTCCTACCCAGCGAATTCAATTCCACCTTATTTTTCTTACCTTTCTTCTTTTCTCGACGTACCAGCAACCAAACGAACACTCGTGCACACACACACTGATTTACATCAAATTTGTTTTCGTATTTACCCTTTCCTTTCTCTCTGTTTGTTATCTCACAGACAGACTAACACTGCGAAAACATTTTTCTGTTGCTAATTTGATTCCATCTTTTCGACAATCGGCGACAATAGGCCAAACAAAACCTTTACCGAACGTTAAAATCGTCTGCTGAAAAAGAAGAAAGATTAGAATCGGAAGGAAAATCTTATCCTCGTGTTTCTGGCCTTTTATTTTATGTCTTCGCTTTATTACGGCTTAATCGGGGTTGAGGTCGTTCTTATCAAAAGTATTGGTCACAGAACTGCTCTATATCCCGTAAACTATTGAAGAAAGTAAGCATACAGTTTTCTCCATTCGAGAACATGTGTTTTGAATATTCATTTAGATGATAAAAAGACCTGGCCCGGTTCATTCGTCAAGCTTTGTGAAACTTAACAAGTCGGAAACTAATGAAGATAGCAAAATGGGGTCTCCACCGATCGATAACTCATTACTTTAAGATTTATCACGCACGCAGTAAGTGTGGTGGTTCTTAAGAGTTTGGAAATTAAGGTGTTTTTTCCTGATATATTTTCACTGAACGATAGAGCATCAAAATGATAAGCAAAAGCGATTTTAGCGAGTATTTACCTAGTACTAGATCTTCATGTAATAGTGAAAATCTTTTGTTTACATTCGCTGGGTTAGCGTGGCAGCATCATATACCTTCACTTTTTTGTGAGGATTTTGTTACTAGTTTTTATAATGATCTGTTGTTCTTCATTCTAAGTTTTGTTATGATTTCTCGTTTTTTTTATTCTCGTTTTTGTTATGATTTCTTGCTTTCCATTCTAAGTTGGACATGATCCAAAATAATTGAAGCTACGATGTCCTAATTCCCCGGAATGTGATTCTGTTTACAGAATACTTAACTTGCAGCGAGAGGAACAGCACTGAAAGAAGGTCATTGACTTACGTATCAAGCCTCATCATATCTCCTATCATCCCATAACGAAACAAAAAAGTATAATGAGTTTCATCCAAAAATCTCTGACTTTTATTTCAGATCAGAAGAAAATTGGATTTGCCTCCCGACGAGGGCGAATTTGAAGAGGGACCCCACACCTATACGTATGGGCAACGACAAATAATGCTCAGCCCCCGTAACTGTTGTCGCAAAGGCGCCCAGGTGTATCCAATACTTTCTCGTTCAGTGCAATGGAGAGGTGTTGCTTTGGTGTAACTGATGTCGAATCCTGGCTAGGTAGGTATTAGATTCAAGGGATTTGATCAGCAAGATCTTTGCAATTTAACCGGGTAACTAACATACATATGTACCCTATGTCTGTCAGTCTCTTCGTCTGTTTGTTTATTTGTTTATCCACGCAAAAACGTCTAAAAGTCCTTCATTAATTTCGATTACATTTTGTGGAAGGGTTGGCTATGGGCAAAGCATCAATTGATTAAACATAGGGGCTGAGATGCAGATTTTTTTCCGACGTATCTAACATTGCCAGATAAAACAATTGTTCGGCTTTTCGGGTGTGATAACAAAGTAATCGCATAATCTCAGCGATTATATGTCTCTGGTTATTAAATATTACAAGCTATTATCACTGTAGAATCTAAGATATGAAACCTTATTGTTCAGTTTTTAGTGACAACTGGAAGTATGCAATTTCTGAGTACCTTCAAGTTTGATAGAATGGTGTTTCTTCCTCCCAACATCTCACGCCCCATTTACGTTTAGTAAAAGAACAAGACGAAAAGTACCTTCAACCTTTTAGTATTTGCGAAATCAGCATGATGACCTTCTTTGCACACTGGAGACGTCCTTCCTTCCGATTGTTCATGGAACGAGGTTTCAGTTGATGTATCGCAACAGCCAGACTAACTGCTGGAAGATTCATTATAAGGTATCGATATTTACAGACCTAAATCTATTGAACCAACGCTGAACAGTTCATAATGTATCAGTGTTCACTCCAAATGATTTATTGGCGTTACCAGCAGCTTTGGTAGCATTATGTCATAATGTAGAATCGCACTTGTCCATTACTGTTAAGGACTCAAAAACCTCCAATAGTAAAAAATTATATTTAAAAATGTCAACCAAAACTATGAACATTAGCATAAGTTTATTCAGTTTTTAAGTTGGTCTGGCTGGCTATATACGTATCGTGTGTACAGCCCGTACCAATGGAGCAAGAGGGCTGAAAATTTCAACGTTTACCCCTTACGTCTAGAAAAAACTTTTTCTTTTTTTGTTTTTAATTCCCCACTAAAAAAGGTTTTTAGTTGAAGAGGGTATTCGGATTTCAATGAACTAAATTGATCCTTTACTTTGTGCCCAGAAATGTTCACGCTTGTTTTTTTTGTAAATTCGGACTTTTTATGATCACAACCCAACAAAGGGCCAGAGAAGTAATTTATTCATTGATCACCTCTTTTTCTAATATTTTCATTGATCACCCCAACACGACATGCTGCCAGAAAACTTAGTCACATGACAGTTTTTATCATTTTACTATTTTTCTCTTCCTCTGTTTCTTTCTTTCTCATATTGCATCATATTTCCTTTCTTTTTTCCTTCCTTTCTACCTTCCTTCCTTCCTTTCTTTCTTTCTCCTATGTATCAACTCCCTCTTCTTTCTTTCTTTTTTCTCCTATTGCACCATCTTTTTCTTCTTTCTTCCTTCCTTTATTTCTCCTATTGGATTATATTTCTCTTCTTCATTTCGATCTTCCTTTCTTTCTGTCTTTCTCCTATTGTATTAACTCTCTCTTCCTTCTTTGTTTTTTCTTTTATTGCATCATCTTTCTTTTCTTTCTTCCTTCCTTTCTTTCTCCTATTACATCATATTTCTCTTCTTTCTTTCTATCTCCCTTCCTTTCTTTTTTTCTCTTATTGTATCTATCTTTCTCTTCTTTCTTTCTAATTTTTTAATTCATCACTCATAAGACGGCACACTGTCAAGTGACATTGGCCACGTGACAGTTACTAATCAGTGACTAACCAGACCTGTTTCTATTCATACGGGATTTGTAAAAAATACAATTATTACCTATTCTTTCATTTTTAACATCAATCTATATAAAATAAATACATTTGTATAATCTATCCATACGTGAACGAAAACCGTCATTTTTTTTTTACAGGTACTGAGTTTGTATATACAGTAACGCAAGAGAAAGTATATTACGGTAGTTCCCAACTTAACCGTGGTGGTCAGGTCCAAGAAAGAGAACTGCGTTATAACTGAGCCGCAGAAAATCAAAAATCAATAAATAGTACCAAAACAAGTTCACCGTTAAACGAATAAAAAAACATATTTGTAAAAAAAACCACATGATTAAATTGTATGTATTTTGATGAAATTCTGTTGTGTTTTTTGGTGGGGAGCCGTGGATATCTGGACGAACTGGCGATAACATAGGCATAAACCTCGGGATACATAACTAAGACGCGTTATATTGCGAGGTGCTCTATACCGAACCGCGCTATATCGAGGTGCTCCTATAGTAAGTACAAAGGTACTTTCAAGGGTTTATGAAATCAGCGTG
The DNA here is from genome assembly GCA_963457665.1 of Thysanoteuthis rhombus. Classification (NCBI taxonomy): domain Eukaryota; kingdom Metazoa; phylum Mollusca; class Cephalopoda; order Oegopsida; family Thysanoteuthidae; genus Thysanoteuthis; species Thysanoteuthis major. The sequence goes on from OY735233.1 coordinate 2,921,679, forward strand.
TTTAACCTCTGCACGCTGGTAAATGTCACTGATTGTTGGTTGAGCGAGGCCGCAGTTGATGTATCGGCACAAACCGACTAACAGCTGGAAGTCGGGTTTTTAGCAGTCTTGGCAGTAGTTTGCCTCACTATCTAATCTCAGTGCAATTGGGAGTTCGGCTAAACGAAAGTCAAGGCTGGTCTCTCACGCAAAATTCTTAGCTGATGGGGATCCTTACCAAAAACTGACGTTAACAGACCCATGCAAAGCAGGTCAGATGGGAAAATAGACCACATTTCAAACTACTCATTAAGTCTTTTTGCAATCGATGCTAAATACGTATGATTTATGGTTGAGTCTAATTAGTATACATGTTATATTTACAAGTAACAGAGTAGAGAGAGAGAGAGAGAGAGAGAGAGAGAGAGAGAGAGAGAGAGAGGGGGCAATTAGTTTTTCATTAGGACAGATAACGCCGGGATACCCGATTTTTCATAATTCAAACCATAAAATTCTTATGAACATTGCATATTTTTAGGAAATAGATGTCCAAGAACCTATACTACAATTTTTATTCTGATCAGTTCAACAGCTCCAAAGTTCAATATTTTTGTATGTTGACGCATAATTATTCACATAGGGAATGTAAACCAACTATCAATCGACTGTAACTCACTATTTTTCAATTCTCAGTGTTTTGTCAATATTTTGGCCAAATATCAGCAAATTTTCTCAAGATTGGAAAATTTTTTCCAATTGTAAACGCAAACAACATTTTTGCTTATAAAATGTAATCGAAGGATAAGATCAGCCATAACTCACCATCCACCGAGTGGGATCTCTCCATAAGCCAATAAGAAAAAGTACAATGAAATATATCAAGGGATAACACAGTTATTCAATCGAGAAAAGGAAGACACCGACAACGATGACGACGACGACGACAACGACGACGCCGGGGATAAAAGGTTAATTGTAAGAAATTTTAGTAAAACACATTTTAGCGATACATTAAACCAAACACGATACTTATTTAGGCATAATAAGTTCAGAGCACTGGGTTTCAGGCTCGTGTATATATATATATATATATATATATATATATATATATATATACCCTAAATAAATGTTTTCCTATCGAGCACTTTTATGAAATGAACCCATCACACATCAGATATTGAATTATTGATATGTTCTATGGTATGTATGTATATACCTACGGAGGACATTCATCACCGAGTATATAGTATAATAGTCTATGAAATCGGCTCGTTAATCACTGCACGTTGATATCATCATCATCATCATCATCATCAGTCTTTTAACGTCCGTCGTTGGACATTGTTCGCACAATGAAAATTGTAGCACGATGATAAATATTGCCCAAACCAAGTGTTTGTTGAATGAGGACCCAGCGTGGCTGCTGAAATGGGTTATTCCGTAATAGATCTGGTTCTTTTGATTGACGCCGTGAAAATTCGATATTTTAATAAATTTAGTAAAAATGACCAGGAATTACCTTTGGTAACCTTAAATGACTTCCAATGCCAATCTAGCTTAGCCTATTATCGCCGATAATATGCCGAATTTCAGTTTACGAAGTGCTAAATTGTTGCTAGCAACTTGGAAAATTGTTTTAAAATTACCAGAAATGACCTATGGTGACTGACTTCAGAAGTCTGCATCACTTAGATTGCGATCTTTTCTGTGAGAAGATATTCCCATGTGATAAATTTTAGGTGCAAAATTGTGGCCCATAACTCTGAAGATTGGCTAGAAATGACCAGAAATGACCTCTGAAGGTCTCAAATGACCCCAGGGGCCAACTCTGCTTTGCATATGACCCCCATAATGTACCTGTATTCCCAATTATAGTTTCATAGGTGCTAGATTGTGGCAAAAAATGAACAAATGAATGACCTCTGGCGACCTCGAATGGCCTCTGAAGTTGAAATTATATAGCCTATGTGGTAAGTTGACCGTTCGTAAGTCTACTTGTCGAATATTCAGCTATTAGGCCTCGTAGTTTTGGCGGAGAAGAGTCACAAACAAACAAACAAAAGAAACTAATAGTAGTATGTAAACAATACAAATATTGCAGTAATTATCTTCGGTTGGAATAGAAGGAGGGGTGGAGTTTGACCCTGCAGCAAATAGGTTTGTTCTAAAAATGTTTTCGTGTTATGTGGGTGGGCATTAAGTGGCTAGCTTCAGATGAATCTGCGTTGCCTATTTAGCTCTTTTGGATCAAGGTCTATTTTCAGAAGAGCTAAGATGACATCACACTTAACCTTTATCGTATAATAGCAAACTTATCGAAAAATTGAATGTATTGTATTTATCTGTATAATAATTTGTAAAATGTTTTGTTATATATATATATGTATAATAATATAAATATATATTCATCCACACACACACACACACACACACACACACACACACATATATATATATATATATATATATATATATATATATATATATATATACATATACATATATATATATATATATATATATATATATATATATATATATATATATATATTATTGTGTCATCCACAGACAGATGTCTCGATGTATTACATATCTTCAATGTGGCTATAGACTTTTATCCCATCCAGTACCGCAAGAAATTTTCTCTTTAACCATTTATTTGTTCATTTGTTTCCGCTCGTATGGAGCCATTTCATTGGTTGATTTACCTTCCTATATAGTTCATAACAATGAAAATTATGCCATAGAAACTCTCAAAACTAAATATCTGATTAAAACAATTTGAGATTGGTTGAGACTTTGAAAAAAATACAAAGTAGGATACTACTTGAATTATTGAAAATAGATTACGAAATAAAATAGATTTGGGGTCTTTCGGACTATCTATACATCAATAATTCCATTCTTTTAGACACGTATTTGCTGATATATATATATATATATATGTTATTGTGTCATCCACGGACAGCTGTTTCGATGTATTACATCTCTTCAGTGTGGCTATAGACATTATCCCATCCGCGAAACATATATATATATATATATATATATATATATATATATATATATATATATATATATATATATATATATATATATATATGAGAATATCTTGAATAGTTCGGGTTTTGATGAGGTACGGTTATGGTATTGCTGTGCAAACAAATCAATTTAATAATAAGCTGGGCAAAAAGCACATTAAATTATAAACAGAACCTGAAGATTGTGGTTTGGAACAGAACCAAAAAATGGAACTAATTAATCGCGCAAAACAAGGTATTACTGTACATTTATCATGTTCGGTTCTTTCCTCGTAAAATTTCGTTCGTTTTTAGGTGACTCTTCTTGTTGTTTCATTGAAAAGCTTTCGGCAGCCCTAGTCCCCCTCCCCCCCAACTGGATTGTTCGTTGAACGAGGTTCCCAGATGATAAATCGGTACAGACTGACTAACAGCTGGAGGGACGGATACTCTTGCCTCCTCAGTAGACTGAGACTCTTTTATGATTCCTTGGCTGCTTCTTCGCGCAGATGTTAGTGGATCAAGGAAATCTAAATCGGGTGACGTTCTTGCGCTGTTATCGTGAGAAAGGGACGTTCTATACGGAATGAAACCATAACTATAACCAAGATCATGTCTTCTTGCCTTTGGGCAAAAGGAATTGTAGATGGATGGTGCTAATCTAAGTTTGGTAGTTTAGACCAAGTTGGAGCAAAAATTACGATGTGTCTGTCTGTCTGTCTGTCTCTCTTTATATATATATATGTGTGTGTGTGTGTGAGTGTGTTTGTGTGTGTGTGTGTGTGTATATATATATATACATATATATACATATATATATATATATATATATATATATATATATATATATAAATATATATATATAAATATGCAGTGTAAAAATAATTTTATTTCATTTTTATATACATCTTAAATAGTCTCGACTCATCTGAGGAAAAATAAGCAGATATATATTGTCCATCTACTGACACACGCACACACGTGCAAAGACATGCACACACACACACACACACACACACACACACACACACACACACATATATATATATATATATATATATATATATATATATATATATATATATATAGTAGAATGTGGATTCGCTACACAAACTAGCTCATGTTTCTGCCCTCTTCGGGCCTCATCAGGAATATATATATATATATATATATATATATATATATATATATATATATATATATATATATATCAAGAAATGGTTATATATGATCCGACAGAATGATTATAAATTGCCTTATATCATATGGAAACTCTTATTTGAAATGATCTCTTGTGATTACACGGTTGATGTATCACTTAGCATAGACAATGAAAATAGAATAAACATTTAAAGAAAATTTCCTGCAGCAGCCCCATTTTCTTTGTTTATTCTATTTACGTTGTCTCTGCTAAGTGATACATAAACCGTGTAATGACTGGAGATGAAATAAGAGTTTCGGTATAATATAACGCAATATATATATATATATATATATATATATATATATATATATATATATATATATATATATATATATATATATATATGAATGAACATATGAACATATGTAAGGCACATAAACAGGAGTGAATGTAGAAAATATGTTTATTTCTTTATTTTAAAAATCATTCTCTCACCGGTTTTGACTATACAGGCATTTCCTAAGGGCGAGACTATACAGCCATTTCCTTAATGGTAAATGAGAGTAGGGGTCGATAGTATCAACTATAATTTGTAGTTTTTCTTTCCCCATCTGATTTTCTTTCGTTGACCTCTGGTGTTTCATTGATCCAATTGGCTATATTTAACAGTTATCTTTTGGGTTGGACTCACCCTTTTAATTACTAGATAGGTTGTTGTGGAGAATGTTATCACTGCTGTCAACTTTGACAGGGAGCCTACTGTTGCTATATCAAAGCCTCCATTATTATTAAGTACTGACCAATCTTACCTTTATTTTTTTGTTGTCAGTGGGCACAAAAATGTTGTGCAAATCTTTCTCCAATGACAGAAGTTGGTGCGTACTTCGAAATTCGACATTGTAAATCTATATTTTTTCAATAAAATCTCAGTAAGATCTTTACAGAATATAAAATCTTTTCTGCGCACATTAATTTACTTTGTGCATCGGTTGCAAGCAATGTGTGTGCGCGCACAGCCTAGAGGGAACTTTGCTACAAGGTAGTGAAGTTGGATTCCCAGTGAGTGTCCAACAATAGTGGCCTCGTACCAGACTGATGTAAGTTTCGGAAATACTATCTTTTAGGCCTTCTATTCTGCTCCCCTTGGTGTAAAGAACAAATGCTGTTGGGGGAGGGGACACGGAAAAATGCACACAGCTCCTCTTTCCCTGCTTGACAATTCTTTTTGTGTGGAAACACTTGTACACCCTCCGGAAATTGTAATTGATGAGGGGAGGGTTTATTAGTGTTCAGCATTTATGATGTCTTTTGGAGACTGCTTTTAGGTTGATATTACTGACGGCAACATTTGATTCCTATACTCACGCAGTAACACACACACACGCACGCACACGTACACGTATGCACACGTACAATCACGCACACGGACGCGTGCACACGCACGCGCGCCGGCACACACATATGCACACACGCATTCCCTCAAGCACGCACGCGCCACCTCCTTTCCCGCACGATGACGGATCATCTACCAATCGGGCCCCTGGGTTGAGCTTAAGTAAAGTTTCCTTTGACTTTGCTCCCCGCACTACACCTAAGAGAGTTAATTACTTCTAAATATTTACATGTTTGAAACCTAATTCAAGATACAATATGGCATTTGTAATATTCCAGATATGAAAAATATGTATGCATACGTACTGGAATACCATTCAAAATACTCACATGTAAACTAAATTGAACCGGGGTTTTTTTTGCTTGCTTTCTCTTGGCCCTTCTCCGCTCCGGCCCCCTCCTCAAGCTAATGACTGCCCACACACTAATACTAGATTGTCTCACATGAAATGTCGTTTTTTGTAAATCATGGAAGATAATTCTAAAACTAGAAGATTTACTAATATAATTACAGTTTTGCTGATTCGATGAAAGATTATATAATTGATTTTATTCACAGTTTTTCGGGGCACTAAACAGCAACTGAATTTCGACAAGAAGTTTCACTAATTTGCAAGTAAGCTTTCGAAGTCGATGATAACTTTAAAAAGGCATTTAGAATATCATTACTGTACCTACTGTTCGGCGTAGATTCGATAGTTTATGGTCTGGAAATATGGATACCAATAAAGCTTGAGGGAAGCCTTAATCTGTTCTTAATGATGAAGAATTGATGATGAAAATACCCGACGACCTATGAACAACGGTTCGAACACTTTCCGGGAACCTTAGGACTTTAATTGAGACCAGATCGCGTCTAAGTTCTTAGCCAAGAGAATTAGGGATATGAAGCCTTGCAACATCCGTCACCTGACATTTCTGCTGCAGATTGTCATTTCATCAATCATTTTGAACTTCATATCAATAGGGAAACCATAATTTGTGCTTATATTGAATTTGTGAGCAACTAAACTTAAAGGATTTTATTGAGACGGCGTATCATCATTGGAGGATTGATCGAGAAAAAAAGGTTATTGTTTCAAATAGGTTTTGATCGAATATATACAGTAGAATTGTGTTTTAAAAGTGAGGGAACGCGCACAGGGCTACCTGCTCTCAGGCCTGGGTAAAAAGTTTTGAAATTTAACCAATTTTAGAGGCATTTTGATGCCATAAGGGATGGGTCTTCGGACACAACGCTGGCTGATTTTTCTTATCAGTTAATTGTTCAGATAGAGAATTTTAGTCTTATAGCGACTTATATAGATGGTAAAAAAAACAAAAAAAAACACCGTTACTTTTCTCCTAGCAGTAAAGGAACCCTGTTCTCACAGCGCAACACTGCTGGATACACGAGCGGTCTCTGTTGCTAATTCTATCTTTCATCTGAGTATGAAACGACATTCATACATACAAGCCTAATACATACAGGTATACTTTGATTAGTGCTATAAATCCGTTCCTAGGCTCCCTGCGCTGTTCAAAACCGTACTGTATAAGGTCTTATCATGATTTAATGCGTTTATTTCCAGCCAATACCTACCTACTAACACTAATTCGTACATCAATAGTTCAACCGTAATACATCAAAACACGCATTAATCAAAACCGCACTATGTAAGGTATTGCTGTAGTTTTTTTTTTTTTTTGTCTTTTGCGGTCGGGCTGCTGGAAAGGCGGGGGTTGTTATTTACGCTGTTTCTCGGTGCGTAGACATCTCCCCTTTCCCATCGTCCTCGAATCTTCATATTCGTCGCACAATTATAATAGTTACCGTTTCTTTCTGCTAATACCCCGTTTTCTCTAAATCTATTCTGTCGGAATGCGCCTCTCGAGTTGATAGCCTCGGTCTTACTATCAGGTATCAGGTTTCATAGAAACCAAAAAAAAAAAAAAAACACACCGAAAGAGAAAGCATAATACAGACTGAAACAAAGGGAAGGGTGGGTCAAGGAGATGGAGGGGGTGCGTGCTCGCTCTGGTAAGTTTGTTCGACCAGAACTGCTCGAAGAAAAACTAAGAATTCTAAATCTTTGGAGCTGAGAAAAGGCATAGGCTGCGAAACATAATAAAAAAGGGGTGCGACAGGAATCAGTGAGGGAGGGAGGGAGTCATGAGTAAGCGGGGGGGGGGGTACGAAGTAGTATGTGTGTATGTGTGGGGGGGGGAGAGAAAGAGAGTCTGTGAGTGAGAGTCGGAAAATGAGTGACGGAGGGAGGAAGAGAGGGACGGAGAGAGGGGGGAAGTCAGTGGGGTGAGTATGTGGAGGAGGGGCGGAGTGAAAGAGTAGTGAGTGAGTGAGAGTGACGGGGGATTGAGTGAGAGAGGGAGTAGTGAGTGAGGGAATGAGTAAGTGAGTGAGTAACGGAGGGGTGAGTAAATGAGCGGGTGAGTTGAAAAAAATGAGTGAGGGAGTTGGGAGAGAGAAAGATGGAAGTCAGAGGGAGATAAGTGGGGGGAGGGGTGCCCTAAACAAGCAGAATAACACGTGTACCGCAGACTAACTTCAAAATACCACGAGTACCAACCAACAGCCACGCTGCTTTGAGCTTTTGTACGGAGAATGATTCAGTTTTGGGACAGGGACCCAGGCTCGTCTAGTCTTGCAGACAGTTCTGTTTTTATCGACGCTAACTTTTATTTCTCTACTATCTTGGGCGCCAAGCACAGAGCAATGGTCTTGGTAGAGAAGTGAGTCCGATTCTGAAGGTGTGGCCCGCTCTGCAGACCTGTGCTAGACTAAATCAAGTAAATAATTATGATAAAGTCTTTATCGTCTACATCATATATTTGTTCTTCTCTTTCCTTTGCAGATTCATTTTTCATCATATCTTTCTTTGACTATACCACCATCTTTCTTTCCATTTTCCTTTCTCTTGGAATACCTCAACCGAAGCTGTTGTCAAAACTGTTAACAAAAACTGTTATCAAAAACTGTTAACATACGTTTCTTTTGTCTTTATGTAGGTCTGGCTGTCTATCTATGTATCACGCATACAGGTCGTAACAATGGAATTGAAGGTCTGAAAATCTAAACATGAATTCTTTATAACAAAATAAAACGTTTGACTCTTCCCCTTAGTAGGTTTTTTGCGGGCGGGCAATTTGCAATCTAATTTTTTGCTAAATCGGTCAGACAGCATCCACGCTTTTTCTCTGGAAATTCAGACTTTTTTTTGCCCATCCATTAAAAACCTATGGGGGGTGGGTAAACTTATTTTTTTAATATAATGAGTAGATGTCTAAATTTTCAGGCCTCTAGCTCCATTGCTGCGACCTGTACGCACCTTTTTTTCTTTTTTCTCCTATTGTATCATATTTCTCTTCTTCCTGCCTTTCTCCTCCATCTTCTTCATCTCTCGATTTTCAATTTTCATTTGTCTCCGTAAGCCCCCGTTTTTACCCGTTAATCTAATCGCTATTTTCTTATATAGCTTTTCTTCGCAAACTCTCCCTTTCTTACCTCTATTCTACCCTTTATCTTCCTCTGTGTAGACATTTTTGTCAAACTTCTATTGAATTTTAATGACATTTTCGTATATAACAACAATGACGGATGACAATGACCAGACAAAAAAAACAATGTATTCACTCCCACTTCTAAAGCCTTAACTTGGGTCGACTTGTTTTTGCTAAAAGAAGTTTGCGAATCCCATTCACAGGAACTACTAATGAAAGAATTGAAATTGAACACGTAGTTTTGGAATGATATTGTCTGGGGAAATAAATTCTGTTTTTTTACCTTTAAGATTTTAATGAAGCAAGGGAGTTTAACCCTGGCGCAGCCAAGCTTGAGACTTTCTTTATTTCTTCCTGAAATTTTCATTCATGCATCATTTTCAAATTCATCCACGAACAATGAGCGGAAAACAACCGATTTGCTCAACTAGAACTGCGACCATTGAAGAATGGTTATTTACAAGGCTTAGCTCAACGAAAAAGAGTGGGTTTCCCAGCAGTGTTGTGCACACACACACACACACACACACATACACACACATACACACACACACACTCACACACAGATTCTGCAACCATCTCACAATTTAAATTAACTCAGGCTCAAAAGATTTAAAATTCTGGAGATAGCTTTCTGGGTTTTTATTGAAATACATTGATCCTTTTGGTCGAATTAAAAAGTGCGCACTTACTTTCTTCACCGGAAAAATTTGCTCAAGATAGGATTTTTGCGCATACTGGTTTTTCTAAAAATTAGAGAAAACATTGGTTCCTAGGAAAGATCGAACTCATTACATTACGGGATAGATCCGGGAAAGGAGCGTATTAACCATCATGCTATGGTAGAAGTAGGGGCGTATTTGCGGAAAAATGACAAAAACAGAAATCGTGCCCTTGTTCCAAGATCTGACATGGTGACATCTATCTTTTAGATAACTTTAATATTTTTATCAATTATTTTAACTAGTTTTTAACTTAATTTTTAGTTACTTTTTATATCAACTAGGGTCGTCGTTCTATGGCAACGAGTAAACTGCGCGATCTGAAATAAAGAGAATTGAACTCACTTCCTCTAGACAAAGGAAATCCAGTCTATGTCAGGTTGTCTATAATCATTTACCATATTAGATCTAAAATGTGTTGAGCTTTCGTCCCTTCGTCATAGCACTCTACGAAAATTACAAAGTCACCTTCCTTCCTTTGACTGTTGCAAATTGGTCTGTGATGTTGTCAAAGTCGGCATTTTCAGCTTTTGCTCTTCCTTCACTCAGCAGAGCAAGATCACGAGGTCTGTCTAGAACCATGGAGACTCTCAAATACAAAAGTATTAGTTCTAACTTGATTATCTCACCCTCACAGTTCTCTCCCACTTTCCTTATTCATCATGACAAAAGAGTTTCATGATTTCCTGATACAATCCTTTGGAATAATAAAATGGCACTTTTATATAGAACATCAAATATCATCGATTTTGCACAAAATTCTGGACTACTTCCGTAGTTTATGCAGGAGAATTTTCTTTCTTACAGTTAGCACTGAGCAGTGGTACTGGGAGTTATGTGGTCATATGGCTCCCGACACAGTATTTTTATCAAATAATGATTTTTAGCTGGTGAATATACTTTACTCTGAAACCTTCCCCTAGGTCCATGAAGTATAGATGCCAAATTTGGTCGGGCGAATCAAACTTTTAGTATTATGTGTAATAGATGGAAATGAAATTATCATCAGGTTGAGGGTGGATACAAACCCGGCAAATTTCTACTTGTTTTGCTAAAGGGGAAACCATATGTGAATTTTGCACAAATATTCAATCTATTTGGGGTCTGCTAGAACCGTTTTTGAAGCCAAAAGTTCAAAAAAGAAGTAGTCCAACCAATAATCAACCATTGTAAAATAATATAATAGATAAGTAGTTTAACAATCCGTCCATCCTTGTGATTCTCATCCATTATAATCAAAGCCTGATCACACAGCTGGAGAAAATTATTTTTTCACTATTCGAGGGGAGCTTGTCTGACTTAAATAGAAAATGTTCAGTGGCGCCCCTTTTAAGTGGCTCCCCGGGCACGTTCCATACGTGCCATACTTCCAGTATGCCACTGGGCAGGAGCCCTGCACTTGAAGACGTGTTTCCTTAAATATGCTGCTACAAAGATTAATATGTTTTCTGCTTTATATTTCTTGAAGATGTTTAATTACGTTTATTGTAGCACTGGACCAAACAAAGAAAACGTCGAGTCAAGAGATTGAATTGTGTCTTGGATATCAGCATTCAAAATTTTGGCATTTATGAAGGCTCGGAAAAGTTGCACTAGGGAGAAAAACGAAAATATTTCAGCCAGTGAACAGGTCCCGAAGTAACTGTTTAAAGTTGGCTAACTGCCTAGATTATTTAAATGAAATGTTTTCATAACTAACTTTGACGAGTTTTTCTTTTGTCTATACTGTAGCATCACAAATGGCCCACTCGACCAACCAGCCAAGTAAGCTACAGATTCTTCTCTCTTTGCTTTGTGTGTGTCTGTGTGTCCGAGTGCTCCTGGCCACATTTTGCGGGCTGCAACCATGAAGATTTGCATGAGTACACCACTAGGCACCATCTAAAACACTTTTCTTGTTTGTTTGTTTTTTTATTTTTAAATAGTGCCTTTTTTTAGTCTATATATGGTGATTTTGAGACCTACGATGCCCAAAATCCTGTTCAAAATGATTTTAGATAAAAGAGCTTCTCTTTTGATAATTAGTTCTGATACACACCGCGGGCTACGGTGTTATATTACAACGCTCGGATCCTTACAGTCTACGGCCTTGAAGTAAAAAGTAGTTAAAAATAATTATGAAAATGCTTCATCAAAGAATTCAGATAACTTTTGACTACTATTACAACTAGTTAGTAAACAAACAATATGGCGGGAATAATTCAATGAGGAAGATTTAGATCTATGATTGGAGATTTTTCTTCGTCCAACTATCAATTATCGATGGGCAAACAGATAAAAGAAACATCAATGTCACTTGTCCTCCGGGAATATGGTATGTGGTATGTCTTGTCGAAGGTAACATTTGTTTTTGATCAACGCTGCCCACTTTAACGGTTTCTAAACTTTAAAGCAAAAAATGTCCAGATTGATCAATTGCAAAAGTGTGGCATTGTTCCATCATGATGTGGTATGGTTCTATACGGAGAAGATCACATCTGAAAAAACTCAAGACCTCGGATGAGAAGCTTCAGATTTTGCTTAATATTCTACCGGCTTACAGAAAATTTATCCCCAAATTGATCCGCAACAATTTACCAGACCTATCAAGATTTAGCCCAAGATTTAGAAATTTTTGAGAGTGGTGGAGGGGGGGGTAGGAAAAAGTGTCCCATCCCAATACCATGGTTTAGGCGAAGAGAGTTTCCGATTCTAGAAAAGCTTCTAGAACCGCCATTCGAGCGTATCAAAAACTTATCATAAGATCATTTTGAACAGATTCAAATTCATTACCTGTAGGGCGAGGGAGATAGCACTTGGCTTCAAAATGCGAAATGCAGGAGGTTCGGTAGGCTTGAAATCACGTCCGAACTATTTAGCCGAGGATTACGGAGAATTCATCCCCAACCTTTCCAGTTTAATACTATCAATACCACCTATATAGCTGGTATAACTATTGTTAAATTAGGTTGGAGATTCACATTAATCGTAAAATTCCAATATCCTTTATTCCTTATAGTAAATTTCACTCTCTTGACTAATGAGTACTACTTAGTTGCCGTTGAACGGCTTTGCTTGGAAGAAGAATTTCCCTGGAAAGATTACTTTGTAGAAATAGCTTATGTCAAATTGTAAATCAAGAGTTGTTTGTTTATTGTATTTATCGAATAAACGTTAAACAATGACTGAAAACATAAACAAGAGAAAATTCGAACATCGGTAATGAATGAATTATTTACCTCCCTCACTAAACAATCTATTACCAATAATGTTAAACTTATCATATAAAAAACCCCAATAGCTGGTATCGATATTGTTAAACTAGATTAGAGATGAATCCACGGCTATGAATTGTTCGGCGTTGAATTGTTTGAGATGAATTGTATGTTGGGATGAATTGTTGGGGATGAATTTGCCGGATGCCCTTATTACCTATAGAATCACCTGGATGGGCTAAGTTTCTAAAATGAAGAAATAGAAATGATCAACTCTACATTATTTTCTTCCAAACCAAAAGAATCTTACAAAAACGGTATTATGAAGCACGTGGATCGCTGGAAGGAGGTTATTGATAACTAACGTATACCCGTCAAAAATGACGGGGTTATCAATCTATGGATCAGCACTGAAGAATCTAAAACTATTTGATTAGGTAATTTATTTTTAATGATTCAACTGTCCCAATTTTAAGTTGTTTTTTTTTTCAAGTCTTGTCTCAAGCAGCTTATATGTGTGATCAGACACAAAGTCGTAAGAGTTTTTTTAATAGTGTAATACTCGTTGTTGTGTCATAATAGGAAGGTGAATTAGCAAATTAGATCAGTGCTCAAATAAACAGAGAAGAAACTTAGATATATGCTCATTATATTTATGGATTATGGCAGACACATTAATGAATAAATTCTGATTTTAAATGAATCTTTGAATTACTTTTGACCATTTTTTTTTGATTATCTGAAATAATGATTTGAATATAATGCTATCCATTTAGACGAATCAAAGCGTAACGTTCGCAGAAACAAACGTAGTGAGGGACGAGGAAAATAATATTATGTCTGCAATGATCGCAGGAAATGTAATGGTTAATTTGAGAAGAAAAGGATTCAGTAAATAGCGTCGATAGAGTAGATTATAAACAAGAGAAAAAACTTTTCAAAACCTGCGACGTTGTGTTTAAACTTTTTAGCAACATTTAGCAACATTTAGCTACACATGTTTCTTTGATAAAACTGGTTGTTTCCAATTAATTTTCAAGTAAATCCTCGTTAAAATGTCTGAAACCAAAATAATCATTGCATCAAAAACAAAATATAAAATATCGTCCAAAATGCAATATAATTTTTTGAAAAGGGAAAATTTTACAAACACATATATGAAGTATGTACGTTAATTGTGAATACTGTACGTGGATATGAATCCAAGGTTATGAATTTTTTTCCTTCTTTCTTTCCTTCCTTTTTTCTTTCTTCCATTCTCTCTTTCTTGTACTTTCTATCTTTTATTTCGAGAATTGATCTAAAAAAAATGAATAACGTAACGTAAAAGAGAAACAAAATACCGTCTTTCTTCCCCACTCTCTCCACCCTTCATTTCTTATGAACGCTGTGAACTGGTTCTAATTTGGTCTGAACGAAAAACCTTTTGGCATTCATAGAACTATCGACTTCCGTCGTAGTTAAAAAGAGACTAGATATTATCTACTCTTCGAATTTTCCTTTGTATTATCAAACACTTATACACATATACAGCGGCAGTCGAAAGTAATGTCCAGCTTTGGAAAATTGTCGCTTTAGCCCTTTATTCAAATATATAAGATATTTTTATATATGTTACGTAATTTTACCTGGAGTGTAAAACTAACGAAGGAGCTTTGTGTTTTAATTGCTGTATGTGTCAGGATACCGAATTGCGCAGATATCATTTTTAGCCAAGATGTCATACAAATCTTCTGAGCCTATAAATGTGACAAGTAAATGCATCATTATTTCGAAGAACTTAGCTACACTATAGGACATCGTTTTGTAGGTTTTAACTTGGTTTCTAACTTAGATGGGTTTTTTGAGGTTTTGTTTTGAATTTGTGAGTGTTGACAGTATTTTGATGTTTTTTTAAAGATTTGTCATGTATTAGAGTCCTGTGTTGCCAATTGAATTTAGAAGTGACTTTCAGAATGGAAAATTGATAAATAAGCAACCCTTTTAGCAAAAATTCACATTAGGAATGAGATGTCCACTGCAATAATATCAGAATGTCTGAATCTGGTTAATCGTTTTTTGATATTTTTTTTACATGACTGATGTCACAGGTAGCAGGGAAAGACACACAGTCATCTAACTCCAACTCTTGAATGACCACACTACCTGCAGAATTATCACAAAGCACCGTGAGGCCAGTACCATATGGAATGTAATACGTTGTGGCCGACTAACGAAGATTTGTGAATATCTTGACCAGAGGGTTATCTCAACGTGTAACCGCTTCAAAACAGTTTCGAATTTCCCAAAGATGTTCAATGGCGAGGAAATTTCATCTTGCTTTACAAAGCAACGGCTTCAGGAGACTGAATGAAGAGGTTTCGTAGCGGAGGAGAATCTATTTATTAGTTTTGTCAATCGCAAAAAAGACGTTTCGTCTTCGCCAAAAGATTACAAATCGGATTGTAGATCTTTGAGCCATGTTCTGATGACTGACGAGTTAGATTAAACATGGCTGCGTTTGATGATGTCAGAAACGTTTGCTGGACAACATCTGACGCAACCATGTTGAATTTTCATCTATTATTGATATGAATTGTAAATGATTTTCGTATCGGAATGCACTGTGAGTAGTTTTATTATAGAAGTGTAAGCAAATTAGTAGAAGAACGCTGCCGGACACGTGTAGACTGAATCCCCACTATAAACTTATTTTGGAGGATAATTTTCGAAAGAGAAAATGAAGAAGGGTTTTCCAGTCATAGTAAGTGAATGTTGAAATTTTCTGCCCCTTAGCTCAGTGATTCTCAACCAGAAGAAAATTCCCCACTAGGGGCGGAGGTTGGGGTTAGAAAATCCTAGGCAAAGGATTTTATTTCGTTTCTAATTGTGTATAAATGAGCCTTGGGGGTTTGTTTAAACTGATAAATCACTGGCTGATCTATTTTTCATCATGGCCGAATGAAATACATTGAGCAGGAAATGAGAGGAGTGTAATAATAAATGGGATATTCCTGTTGCCATAGACACCACTGAAAACGAGTAGCATTGCATTGAAATCTTACATTCAAGATTTTTAGATAATTTTCTCCATACGATATTGCTAGTGTGAATCTTTGGCATAGTTAGGGGGGTGACGCTGAAAATTTTGATCAGAGGAAGAATTGGCTGGAAGAAGTGGAGAACCATAATAACTGAAGAAACCTATGTTTACTAATTTTACTGTTTTGGTTGACGGTTTTTGACAAGGATCGTTTATTATTTCTATTATTATTCTGACTATCCTCATCCTGGTTGTTTTTCATACAACGTTTCGGCCGTTGTACTCTACAGCCTTCATCAGGTATAATCTGGTAGGTGAGGGGGAGTAACGAACCGATCCCGACGGGGGTGGCAATCCCAGTGTGAGACAATAATAATAATCATACTAATGCTAAGAGGAGAGTGCGGTCAATATAACCCCGTCGGTTAAATAAAGGGTTTGGTTCGTCACTTCCCCACATCTACCAGATGATACCTGATGAAGGCTGTAGAGTACAATGGGTGAAACGTTGTATGAAAAACAACAAAGATGAGGATAGTCCGAATAATGATAGAAATAATAATAATACCTCATCTCAAAAATTCAGAGAAACACTAAGGATCGTTTAGTTGCTGCCCAAAACTGTTACGTGACGAAGCTGCCTACGAGAAGCGAATGCATTCGGGCTTCAGTTGAAAGCATTTTTTCCTGAACGACAAACACTTCACTTCTCATATCTATGTGTTTGTTTTGAGGAATCAGCGCGGCTGCTGCAGAATTCAACAAATTCTCCTCTGAAGATCTTGTCGCAAACGCACCTGCGTACAATTTACCCTGATTACGTACAGTCTTTATTTTGGGCTTAGACCGCTTTGTTTTAATCTGTTGTTTTGCAATCGTGGATCCGCTGAACGCTTAGAATATATATATATATATATATATATATATATATATATATATATATATATATATATATATATATATATATATATATATATATGTGTGTGTGTGTGTGTGTGTGTGTGTGTGTGTGTGTGTATATATATATATATATATATATATATATAGAGAGAGAGAGAGAGAGAGAGAGGGGGGGACAGAGAGACGGGGAAAGAGAGAAAGAAAGAGGGGGGAGAAAGTATTTAGAAATATATAAACAAATATATTTTACGGTGATTTCTTTATTCCAAAGAATTTGAGCAGAGACAACATTCCAAATATATATACATATATATAATCCTCGATTGAATATGTTGGTCGACTATCATTTCGAAGAAAATGTTTTTTGATTTTCACAAGTATTCGGACCGATGACGTCAGCGGTGGGTCTAGATTCAGTCACAGATTAAAAACGACGATAACGGATTCACTCTGCGCACTGGCTAAACACTTGAAGGGGCGGGGACGCGAACACACGAGTACCATCTGTCATTCTGCCGACTGATCCACTATTGGTGGGGACTATGCATGAGCACTTTCTTCTTGTCATTTCATATTGATGCAAAGATTCATTTTCAAATTCAATGTGTTGGTAAGGCTCTATAGCCTGTTCGAGTATAAAGCCCAAGCATAAAATTTTTAAAGATTTTTTGTCCATTTTCCATAATGGCCAAAATTTACGACTTATACATTTTTTTAAACATTAATCTCATAATTATCAAATAATCAATACTATTAATCAGCTATTAAGCTATTACTGCGTTAGAAATCATCTGGAATTGAAATATTGAGGTTTTGAATTTTCTAGTATGCAAAAAATCAAAAAAAGAAAAAAAGATGACTGCCAGTTTTGTGCCTTTTTTGCATCAAGCTTCATAAATTCTCTCTTATTGAACCTAAAATAGTGATTTCGATGTCTATACGTGAATTTCCATGCATAAACAGTTGAATAAAAATGAATCAAATATCATTGGGCATACCTTGTATGAGATCAATGAGAAGCTAAAATAGGAATTTTCCGGTACTCTTGTGTCACATTATGAACCCAACATTTTATGTATCAAGATCACACATTGAATTTCTCATCTGGCTCTCTTTGCAGACTATTTTTGAAATGGCTGAAATGAGCAGATGGCAAGTGTGCATTTTTTGTCCAAAATAAACCGAGGAAGAGCTGGTTTGTCCTTTCAAAAATCCAGTCGCCAGTCGTAGAGAGGTTGGCTATACAGAAATGACTAACCTTGTAAGCCAGTTCATTCAATTGGAGCTCCCTCTTATCCAGATGTGCATTTTCCAGATGAAAAATCCATGCCAAGGTTCGTGCTTCCTTGCACAAAAAGTAGTCAGCTTCTGAGGGCATCAGCATTTGACCACCATGCAAAAATCGTCTTGAGGATTCCGTGCCAACGACACGAGCAGTTAATCTTGATCTATGTCTCTACTGTGTCCACAATACAAATACATCAGGCCATTTTTTCCAGAGGGTTGAATACGCCAAGCAGATTATCGACAAAGCAATCACCACGGAAGAAGAGCATATTGTGGTACTCCTTGCAGAAGGGGATCTGACTGTTATTGAAGCCAAGTATCACCGGAATTGCTACACGGGGTCCCACCATCGTTACAATGCGATTTATAAACAAGACAAGAACTAGTGAAAACATTGAAGCCACAGGGAAGACAGGGATGATGACGCAACGATTAAAGCAACGTAGAATCCTGAAACCCGTGAACCGGACAAGCCTGAAGGAAAGTCCTCAAACACATCCCGAATTTAAGAGAGGAGAAAGGTATTCGAGATAGGTTGTTCATTGTTTGCCCAAAGATGGCTAGAAAGATCATATCTGAAACGACTCAAATGCCAGATGAGGAAGCGCTTTCATTACTCATGATGTCATCTGTTTTGGATCCCGACACTCCATTCAGATTTATGGGTCAATTTCCCAATGGTTGTAAAAAAATCATCTCTTCCATCAATTCTCTTTGGACCGAAATCACCAGAAGAAGAGAATTCCAGGAAGATACTATGTGCGAGTCAAGTAGCCATGTTGAATATGGCTCTGATTATTTTATATAAGAAACTCCACACCGTTGAACTTTGTACAGGTTATTTTAGATCGAGTAAGGCCCAACGATTTGATATCTTACTAATTTGTGTCAAAACATTTCCATAGTTGCAGTGCTGAATTATGATCATAATCCCACATCACGGACAGCAAGCTCGTCCTTCCACAGAGCAGAAATTTCATCTTTTCTGTTTTCTCCATTACAGGATCCTGGGTTACAGCAAGAATGTCTACGAATAAATTTACAGAAAAAAGGGGAAAGCATCACTGGTCCAATTTTCCCTGATTTGACATAGAATAGAACTGGTGAAGAAAAAAGGCAATTGAGCACATCAACCCGCATCAAATCCTTTCGTTGGTAGTGGACCAACTGCTCTATCAGCTAGCAAAACGTGCTGTGGATCTTCCCTGTCATCTTTGAGGAAGACAAGTTTGTGGTGATGCTAAGTGGGCTTCACATTCGAGGAGGCACCATGGGAGACCTTCTGGGTGTATCAGGTTGGCTTAAGCTCTAAAAGAAGCAGGGATAGTGAAGACTGAAACAGCAGTCACAGCTTTTCTTGAAACATCCAATGCAATGAGAACACGATATGCCCATCAAGTTATTGTAATCGCACTCGACTGCCTCCTGAAGCGAACATATAAGGAGAGCAGAACCGGGATAGCCCTTGAGAATTGGGTATTGTTAGCTTCACAAGAAAGCCCTACGTTCATGTTAATTCGGGTACATTGAGAACGAAAATTTGAACCCATGGTCATTACCCTGTGGAAGTTTGTCTCTGTTCTTTGCTCTGGATTACCAGAATTATGCTAGAAGACTTTCAATCCTTATCCAAGACCTGGGAGCTCTCCCAGATAGCACCCAGGCAAAGCTTGAGAATGGAAATGGGATGATAAAATGAAGCAATCGGCGTTTCTCATCTTTACCTGTTGATCATGTACACGAACAAGCCAACAGAAGTGAAAGGAGTTGGTAACATGATTGATATCACAGGAAAGCCTAAAAAGCTTGGACGCTGCATAGTAACGGGTCCTCATTGAATGGAAGGATATGCATCTCAGCAACGGTTTCAACACCATACCAAGTGTCTGGTGGAGGTGCTGTTGAGCAAAGGTAATCTTTCTGATGAGGACAGTGAACGACCAGTCCGTGTCCTCTTCTGCGTGAGTCCATAATATTGAATCGATGACTCGAGAGCAATGCTTCAAATGCCACACGGTACCAATCAAACAAAACTAATTATTCTTCCATGAAAAGAGAACATCAAAAAAGACTGCAATTGTTCTGAGAATGAAACATCAAGCACTGCTTTATGGGCAATATTTTTGGTACTAGACAGCCACTGTGGGGATTTTTGAGGAATTATTTTGTTACGAATCTTCCCTCAACCACCTGCAGTGTCACCCAAAAGTTCACTCAACGCATGTATTAAGTCTGAATTGTTGCAATACAATATGGAACTCAGTATCAGCAGTACCATTTCTGTAGACGAGGATTCACTTGTGCCAGATATTCATGACGTAATTGTTATGGATGATGGAGTACTTATATACTCACCATCTGATAAAAATGACCAAGGTAAGACCTTTGAAAAGTAGTGTATTCAAGAGTTAAGCACAACTTGAAATGGTCGACAAGAGTAGACATCGTTTGGCACCTATATCGCTCACAGTCAATCAAAGAGGCACGAGGGAAAAATGAGTAAATAGGCACCTGACGATACGTATCCAGTACATAAAAATCCCCGGAAATTGGCAGAAGTCTCAAGTGAGAGTTGACAAGAGGGAGCTGTTCTCATTCCTTTCACAAGAGAAAAACAAAGACCGTTTCCAGACGATAAAGATGTCTACATCACTGAAGGGATTGAAGTCAACTACATTAGATATAGTCCGCCAATGGATGAATGAATAAAGAAACCACGAGGAAGCTGACACTCATGTCAGTGCATCTCCTTCATGCCCTACAAAAATGGTCATTTGGGATGCTTCATAAAGGAGATATAAAAGTAGTCGTAATCCCTATTTTCATCGCACCAAAGCTCAGAATCCAGCTGGAGAAATCTGGATTGCTTTCAAAGCTGGAAAGACAACCAGGATGATCTCCCTTTAGGACTATGATTGTAGAATTTTGATACCCATTCTGAGAAGTTTCATCGACTGTATGGCTGCCGTGCAGATCTATGTATACCTTTAATACATATATTTCTGAAGCACAGGTTCGAGTAACATTTCTGAGAGAAATATGTATAGTGCCGGATTAAAGCAATTGGAGGCCCCGTGCTAGGACAGGGCTTCTCAAAGTGGGGGCCGGGATCCCTCCAGGGACGCAGAAATATTTTAAAATCTTTTTTAAAGAATAATGATTTTTCATCATCATTATACAAAAATGTATTCCTTTTCATGATCATTGTTAAATGGCCCATAGCCATTTACTAATCGTTTTTGTTTTGGGGGGAAGGGAATATTTGGACTTTTACAAAATATCTATTCAAAATACTTCCGGTGCTTGCATTCACTTTAAAGCAGCGATTATTTCGATATGAAATTAGCTATAACCAAGAAAAAATGTATATTTTCAAACATATCATCATTATCATTATCAGCCCTTAAACGTCCGATGAATTCGATCTTTCAAGCTTCGCGATGAATTTTCAGTTGAATTCAAGTCTGTAGATTGATTAGACCACTGAAGTATTCCTACATTGTTCTGAACAAACCATTCGAGAGTTGTTTTAGCTGTTTGTCGTTAACTAGTTGAAGCTACTTCAAGCTGTAACTGTTGCACCAAAGAGATCAAATCAGCTTCCAAAATACTCTGATACGTCACTTTATTCATGGTTCCTTCAATGACGTGATGTGGCTCCATATCATTGAGAGAGAAACACCCTAAAACCACGATACTTCCATCTCCGTATTTCACGATGGGGATGATGCTTTTTCGATTGTAGGTGCATCTATCTTTCCTCCATACATTACAAAATGTTAAGTTATTGTTTCGTCGGATTAGAGAATGTTTTTCGGAAAAATAGTTACGCCTTTACAAATGTTAACGAGCGAACTTCACCCGAGAATCTCAGAGCCTTTTTTTTTTTCAACATAGTTGATTTCAGTTGGTTACGGTTCAAATCATTTCCGTGCAGTTCGTCACTAGTAGTTATTTTATTAACTGATGTACCAGCATCTCTTGAACCATCTTGGATCTCCTTTTAAGTTACCATTGTATTCGCTTTGACTTTTCTTAGTATTTTTCGAGTTGGTCGTGAAGAAAGTCTCTGTTGAGTGCCAGTACAAGGAAGTTTTTTGTTGATGCCAAATTTCTCCCACATTAGAATAATGGATCCAATGGTACTGATTGGGACAATTATCATCTATCCAATGGCCCTGTATCTCAAACCTCCATTATATTGCTTAATTACATCATTCGCTTGTTTGGTTGTGAGCTTATCCCCTTTAACTACGTCAGTTTCATTGCAGGAAGGCGAAGTAGAGAATAATGATTGTGATGACATCCTACCATATTGAAGTATTGCTTGAACTTTCCTAAACTTTAAATGCATGTGCAGAAAGATGAAGATCCCCATTCCTTCCTAAATAACATTTCTATGGAGATTTTTTAATACTGTCCAAATACTTTTTTCATCGACACTTTAGTTTGTAATTTATTCTGCGTCGTAACTTTGGAAACATGAATTTGCCCTTCGTAATCGTGAATGTTATATCAAAATGCATCATCTGTAAATATCGGAAGTATATTAAATGAATATTTTTCAAGTGTCCAATTAACTTTTTCCCCACTATATATATATATGTGTGTGTGTATGCATGAAGGCGATGCAGAAGTTTCCAGCATTATTTTGATTATTAGATTAGTTAGATAGATGAACTGTCCATCACAGATAGATAAAATGATCGATTTTCCAACGTGGCTACTGTCTAAAGCACTAAATTCTAACGTCAACAAAGACATAAAAAATGCACTCATCCTAATAACGTTTTAGTGGATTATTTTCCTTGAAAACAACGCTTCACGATAAGAGGTTCGGAAGTCTGTATTAATAATTTAATGTGTCCGTGTCTGAGTCCATGATGAACATTGCCAACGTTCTTTGCTTCGGTTCAAGTTTTCTAAGCTTTGGGCAAAAGACACAAAATCTCTCAATAAAAATGCATTATTCAAATCCTCGCTCGTCTTACCTGTCTATAGTCGCATTACTACATTTGAAAATAACACATTTCATTTGACAGAAAACATGAAAAATCTGATTACTCGCTCAATAGAAACTGTCACATGACCATTGTCATTCGGCAGCATGCTGTGTTGGGGGTGATCAATCAAAAAAATTGGAAAAACGGATTATCAATAAATAAGTTACTTCACCTCACCTTTTGTTGGGCATTGATCATTATAAAAGCCTGAATTTGGAAAAAAAAATAAGCGTGACAACTGCTGGACACGTACTGATTTAGGATAAGTTGTAAATTGAAACCCTGCCGCACTAAAAGAAACTTTTATCGGAGACGTAGGAAAAGAAACTAAACAAAATGTTTCTTCTGGGCACGATAAGGAGTGAATGTTTAAGATTCCAGCCCTATTGCTCCATGCATACAAACATAGCCAGCAGGCCAGACCATTGTGAAAACTGGAGAAATATGTGTTGACAATCCTGGTTGACTATTTCTAATAAGTTACATTAGCCTTTTTTTTTTCTCAGAAGTATTTGTGAAAGACGTGGAAATTGCTTGAAGATATACCGTTGGAAAAGGAGGCGGGTATTGACCAGTAAGATTATCTCGCACCTCTGTTCTTTTCTCATCATTTTCCTGTATTCTTCCAACACCAGAGCCATTTTCTTTAATCATTTATTTTATTTATTCTATCTAGGCTATGTGATACATTCTCCAGGAGGTCATTTCAAATAGAGTTTCAAATAGCACAATTATAATTATATGCATCTATGTACACTGAATGGAGAGTAAGGATTCAATTTACCATAATAGTTACCTTGTGAATAGAACCCTCAACTCCCTTAATAAAAATAATTCTCAAAACTTTAAAAAATATTCCCCTAGGTTCACTGAGTATGCATAGCGAATTTATGCAATATCTGGTTGAGCTGTACCAATATTTAAAACGGGGACAAACGTCAGTTGTTTCATCTAATAGAAGGAAGATTCATAACTTGGCTCTCACCGACGAGTTGTGCAAATGTTCTTTTGATGAAATCGTTGCATCGGCGCGAATAAGAATGTACTCACGCGTGTGCGCTTACTCGTTCCTTACTTTTGCCTCTTCCAGGCGCATCGAAAAGGTTAACGGCTGTTTTGAAGCGAAATTAACCTTACCACGCAAGCGTGGACAGGTACACAGAAGGCACACGTGGAAGTGTCTTCTCTCTAAATATAGAAATGCCTTCTCTCTGCTGTGTGGGCCCACAACATATGTTGTAATTGGAAACCCTCGAACGTTTAAAAAAAATATTAAGTAAGGTATCAACGTCGCATAACTCAGTGCCTTGATTTGCTGGGGCCTCTTCAGAGGAAAAGCGAAGGGTTTCAGGCTTAGCTATCACATTTCACTTTATTAAAGACGAAGAAATGTATGCTTTTTGGTAATATCAAAAGCAGGGAATTCTGAAAAGCTACATTCTACAGGTTAGTAGCTCAAGGACACCGATATCAGTCGCTGAAAAATATGAATCTTATATAGAATTCTGTTTGTTTGTATGTATGACTCTGACCAAAGGCGTATTGGAACTATAACATACCTTCAGAGTCTCACACAGAATGCGTGAGACACATGCATTTTGATACATTCTCACGCACACACGCACGGAAGGAAAATTCTTTCGCTTTCTAAATAGTTAACTCCGATTGTTGATATGCCCTGAAACGCATTTTTTGCCAATCTCGGATAAATAATCTTCAAAATTTTCTGGGGGAGCATACCCTCAGATTCGGCAAGGGGATGGCCACTCATTCTTGAAACTTGAAAGGTATGCTATAAAGGGATCCAAAGGCATGATTTGTTGAAATTTTCCATAGTTTTGACCGAAATGGAGAGGGGCACTTGCTCGTACGCCTACAACCATTTCGCTCTCTGTTGTCAAACCCCGATGCAAGTTTGAGTTGACTTTGTTTTTCCCCCGTAAGAAGAACAACCCTCAACAAATTTAGGAAAATAAATATTCCACTGTTTGTCAGACTGTCACGTTAAACCAAAAATATATATAAAATTAACTCGTTCCCTAGCGTGATTCGAACAACTGATTACCATCGGAGCCAAATTAACAGGTCTTATATATTTACAAATGTATTTAATATACATCAATATCACAAAAGTTGCAGTAAGCATTTTCAGTTGGAATAGAATTAGGTGCGTAGTTTGACCCTGCAGCAATTGGGCTTGTCTGATTATTACTCATTTCTTCTCTGATGTCTCCTCGCATCAATAGAAACTTGCTGATTGATTTGATTTTCCATAATCTTGAGTTTTATTATCCCTCCGTTCTTTTGATGTTTCGGTAATGAAGGCCAGGAGTCAATAACTGTTCACTGGAACTTAAGCGTAGTATCTTACAGAAATAAAATCGAACTTAACCTCATATATTACATCCTTTCTCCCTCTCTCCCTCTCTCTCTCTCTTTCTCTCTCTCTCTCTCCCTACCCTTACAATATAATTAATAAGGGTAATAATGTTAATGCTCAAATGAAACAAAGAGAACTACAAATTTCCTCAAACTGTCATTCGTTAAGCACTCCCGCCGCACAAGTCTGAAGCCTAAATATTGAGTCATAGTGTTAGTAGACCACAGGAAGACAGATCGATACAAATAATAATAATAATAATAATAATAATAATAATAATAATCGTCGTGTCAAAATTTGAAGTTGTATAAAAAAAATTCCATTGAAGAATGATCTGAATAAGAATTATTTATGACATCACTGGCATATTCACGTGAAAACCTCTAGAATGGAGTAAAGAAAAATCCGAAAAATCTACATGTTATCATAAAAACTGTCAAAATGAGGCCCTTAAAGTCCCCTTTATATAATGGGTCTAGTGAAGTAGAATGCCAATTTTCAAGTATATACAAAACAGTATGGCCAAGAACGCTGAAATGGACAAACACACGCAATATATCTAAAAAAAGGATAGAATACAATTGAAGGAGTCTGTGTGTGTGTGTGTGTGTGTGTGTGTGCACTGAAAGTAATCGACATCTGGTCCTTGTACGAAGTTGACATTCACAAAGAAGTGCAAAGTCGAGTTTGAAGTTTTTTTTTATCAGTAGATACCGAGAAATCTAGTAAAAAAAATCTCGAAATTTCAGATTATAGATCTCTAATCTAGAACTGAGGATAGAAATCTAGATATAAAATATCTTTATTGCAATAAGTCTGAATTTAGACATAAAATATCTAAATTGGTAACACTGAAGAGAGGTTACTGGATCCGTAGTTTAGAAGGAAGGATGGAAATTATCTTACATAACAATTATGGCTGGTTGGCCCATACACCATGAAGCCCGACCCCTTCTAAACATGCGTCTTTAGTAAGGATACTGCCCTAGTATACTTTAGTTGCAGAAATATATATGCCAGAGTAATGATAATGCCTTAGTTGTTGAAACCTATGGAATTTTCACAGCTAGTAAAATGTAATCTTGTCGTAAGACAATAAAGGAAGGGGTAAAGATCGAAAATAAATTGCACCGGGAAGGGCTCCAGAAAAAGGGGTCGAACGAATTTAATGAGGGACATGTCAAGATTATTACAGTCAGAGAGTACCTAACAGGGAGATAAACAGTTGTGAATCAAATACCTTCGTTTGTCTAAAGAGAGGACACACGTGCTGAAATGGTTTTTACTGGTGCGTTAGTGTCTTGGATCAAGCCTTCTCACCTAGGATGAATGGATTTGAAAGTTGGAACCTTATGGCCAATAAAGGATAATGGTGCTGTACAGCTGTTTTACGGAACCTCAACAATGTATCCAATGATGTTATTATTCTTCAATAATGACAGGGTTGCCACTAAGATATTCCGAATAAATTCTTTTGCCCCCTACCCTGTGGGAATGTACCCTTTTGCTCCCCTCTGGAAATGCAGCAGAGGACACCCATGGATAGGTATTGTCTTTGTTGGATTATTCCCAGCTTGTGAGGATCAAGGGTGAACTCTTCTTACGCCTGCGCTGTAAGTTTTTTTTTTGTTTTTTTTTTTCAAGTAAAGATCAGCTAGCGCACACTATCCACCCTTCAGGCTTGGTGCTTTTCCTCAATAGCTCGTCTTTTGGTCTTTTGTCGGGGTAGCTATATCAGATGGACTGTCGTACAGGATTGAAGGGGTCCATCTGCTCTGTTATTTTACCTATAGCTGAGGACCGGGAATTTGATTCATGCCTTCCTCAAGGACATTACGGCAAAGTGATCACAAACTACCTCAAGTGGAATTCGCCAGAAGTGAGGATAATCCAGTCTTTGTCTCAGAGACTTGGCCAACACAGGCCCTGGAATAGTGTCAAATTTGGAAATCTAATGAGTCTAAAGGCAAAGGTAACCGCCTAAAGAAGTTGTTTTTAAACCTCTGCCTCCAGACTAGCAAGATTTTAAAATTCGGCGATATTCCAGCGCCTATATTGGGTAAATATATGCGATAAAAGTTGGATTATATCCCCTCCGGTTCAAATCTGACAGACCTGTCTCGGCAAGTGTATATTGGGTCCACATCATCTTAGGGAACCGAATTCATGGTTTTAGAGCCAATCATTTACAAGCAAAATGCAGTAAGCAGGATCGGTGAACCGTGTTAGGATGTTTTTTGTGAGTCTGGTCAGGGGGTTTCCTTAAAGTTTCATGGGCAGCTTTGATCGAAGTGCGTGAACAGTTCAACGGGTGGCATCCCTCTTTATTGCAACATTCATTTGTGCCCACATGAAAAGCCAGGAATATCAAATTGGTTGGTTTAGCGGCTGAAATAGTTAATGCATTCATTGCTAAATAACGCACCTGTACGTCCTGTGTCATGTTGCGTAATACCTGAGGTGCACATGTGCATCCATTAAAAGGCTCTATTTAAAGAATATAAATAGTTACGGCAACGTGCAAGATTCAATTTCTGCCTTGCACCATTGAATAGAGGATGTGCTTATTTTGCCGCGTTTTATGTTACGCTGTCCCTACGCTAGAAGTGAACATGTTGAGCAGTTAACCACCGGCTCCTCGGGTCTGCAGTTCCAACCGGGTGGCATTCATATTCCTGACTATCAGATCCCCAACTCTGCATTTTCCACACGCCGATTGGTCGACTTGTCAACTCGCCGAAGCTCCGTTTCCTGAGAAACAATTATCAAACGATCGTATGTGTCTGTATATAAAATTCCCTCTTCTTCCTTCAAAAATCTAATACATGATACATTTGTAAATACTAAATGAACAGCAAATTAACAAATTTTACAATAGACTTTTTTTCACATGGGCACATAGCGTATTGGTTACAGCATCAGACAAATTACTGCAAAGTAATCAGATGGTTATAGGTTCAATCCTAGTGTGAGACAATACTACTAATGCTAAGAGGGGAGTACGGTCAATATGCCCCCGTCGGATAAATAAAGGGTTCGGTTCGTTACTTCCCACACCTACCTGATGAAGGCCGAAGAGTGCAACGGCCAAAACGTTGTATGAAAAACAACCAAAATGAGGATAGTCCGAATAATAATAGAAATAATAATAATACCTCATCTAAAAAATTCAGAGATATACTACACCTTTTTTTTCCATAAATTGTAAACATACCCTCATCGCATTGATTTTAGAAATAAAGTCAACCGATGTTCATGTATAAAAATTGATGTATAATACAGCGTGACAGAAAGGCCTTAATTTGAATTCCTTAGTTTTTCGGGAAATGAAGAATCAGCCAAGTAATAAATTAGCCGAGTGGTAAGTTGACCAATCGGGTAATGAAGAGTCGGGAATCTGAGAGTCAGGAATATGATACAGACTCGTTCCAACCAACACATGCACACTCGTTTTGCAACCAGCGCACAAAGAAAACTGATGTGTGCACAAAATGTTTCATATTCTATTGATAGCTTACTGAGTATTGATTCACTCTATCGAATTCAAGAGTGCACACCTATTTTTGCCGCAGTAAAAAATATAAGATATATGTAATAATAGAATAATAATAATAAGATTTTTGCATCCACTGACTACGAAAATAGATGAAACACGGGTTCCAACATAAGTAAAGAGTTGGTAATTGAATGAAGATCAGCAAAACATAATCTTCTTACACGCATCTCCTCTACAAATAACCGTTTTGCAACACCAAGCTAAATTTATCAAGATCAAGTTGGCTTGTCTCGTTACCATGAACTATGACAGCACCCGTTCCAAAGGCCCATGTTTAGATGGGAAAGGACTTCATAGTGAGTGGAGCAGCCTATAAAATGATTGTCATTTAAAATGATTTTCCGTCTGTCGTACGAAACTACAGCATCGAAGTATTTCGGTGACTTCTCTCCAATATTGCCTATTTAGATATTCTAGATCTGAATTTAGACAATTCTTAATTTTTACTAGAGTTCTCGAGAACGGCTAATCCAAAAACTTCTAACTGGGCATTTCAGTGCCTTGTATGTTCATGTGTCTGGTAAATATCAGCTTCAAACAATGACTAGTCGTGTAATCACGACACAATCTCTCTCTCTCTCTCTCTCTCTCTCTCTCTCTCTCTCTCTCTCTCTCTCTCTCACACACACACACACACACACTGCTAGCCACGTAAAAATATTTTGGTGCTGGACAGGCCCAACCCACAGGGAATTCGCACAAACCAACTTCCTCTCCCCGTCCCGTTACCAACTGGGCTTGTACCACGGCGTGCAAAGCTAGGCTTATTAATATCAAGTACTATACTAAGCTAAGCGTTTTAAAAACAAAACAACTTGCCCCATTGTTATAAATATAAATATTTGCTGATTGGCAGTAATGATTTCAGTTCTGTAATTCCCTCTTCTGAAGAAAATCAGTTCCATATTATCGGTCACTAATTTTTGCGGGTTGAGTGAGGACTTCAAACTTTTTATTGGATGAATTTATTCAATCTACCAGTCGAGGGGTATTGTGATGTTTATGTTCGCAATGATTTTCAATACTCATTTGCTTTATGTCTCCCATCTTTCATTGCCATACAGTTACATTTCCGCTCTTTGAAAGTAAGAGTTCCAGTATTCCGAAGCATAATTTCACAAATTGAATCCATTGTCTCATAGTTGTACCTATATGATTTATTTCTCGAGAGCTTTCACCCTTATTCATTAAATGGCTTTTCAAAGAATATAGAGAGAACCGATATTACCTCTACTAAATTATATCGCTATTAGCGTCACTCTATGAATATTTTTTCTAAAAAGGTATTTCATGAATTTGGGCAAAAGTTCATATGAAAAAATATCAACGCAAATACAATATATGGTTAGTAGTTTGAGACAATAAATTCAATTTTCCGAAGTTACACTTTGTAATGCTTGCACCCTAACTTTTAAAGAAGGGAATAGTTTGTCTTTAACGCTTTTCGTGGAATAAATCAAAGCATGTGATCTATTATTGTTCGGACTATCCTCATCTTGGTTGTTCTTCATACAACGTTTCGGCCGTTGTACTCTACGGCCTCCATCAGGTACGTGTGGGGGAAGTAACGAACCGAACCCTTCATTTAACCGACTGCACTCCCCTCTTAGCAGTAGTAGTATTTTCGAATAATAATTGTTTCACACAGGGATTGAACCTAGAACCATTAGATTACTGGCAGTAATTCTGTCTGATTCTCTAACCACTACGCCATGTGTAGAGTACAAAACGTTGTATGAAAAACAACCAACATGAGGATAGTCCAAACAATAATAGAGATAATAATAATACCTCATCTCAAAAATTCAGAGAAACACTAACTAACCAATTTTTCCTGTTGAATAAAACCCCTCGACTGTCATCGTGAATAAATTGGCCCTATTTGAATCCTTCAAGTTCTTTTATGAGTAAGCCGATATTTGTTTCCCGTACGGTAGCTATTTTTACCAGTACCAGAGATCAGTGTACCAACTTACGTACAATTGGGTTTTTTTTTCCTGGTAGACAGACCCATCCCCAACTGATGAATAGGCACAACCCAAATACCTAATTCTCTTCTAAAAATGGCCCTGTAACGAAGTATACAAAGTTTACTACTATCAATTTGACTTGCCTCGTTGCTATCAATATCTATCTAAGATGACAGATATCAGTGTCCTCCATGGATGCGTTGGAACTCTTTGGTTAAGGGGAAGCAGAGGGTTTGATTTGCCTTGAATTTTGCACAGATTAAAAACATAAGAACTTATTTCCAATAAAAAGTATTCATATCAATCAACGACACACAGTACAAATCGCACAATACGTAACATATAAGAAATATTGTTTTCTACCTTTTTTGGCAGCAAATATATCAATTGTCCCAATATTCCCCTATCGTTTTGTCTCCCCTTAACACATACGCCTACGTATAAGGCCAGGAATTCTTTCATGGTACATCATCATCCATCTTTTAGCATCGGTCGTTGGACATAGACCTTACCCGGGATTCACCAGATCTCTCCATCATGGGCGTCTCCACTACTTCCTGAACGTGCTTAGTTCACTCTCCATCTTGTATCCTACTGGCCTCGGTTTCTGGGGATCAATGTTGTGAGTCGTGATGTCAATCGGTTGTCTGCTATTCTTGCGACATGACCAGCCCATTGCCATTCGAGTTTTCTAATGGATTCTATGATGTCTCAGATTCCTGTTTTTCCTCTGATATATTATGTTAAATCCTCCTAAGTGGTTAAATTAGCACAAAAATTTCTTAACGTTGTTCCTTCTCCAAATAACTGGTCCTGTGCTGAATTAATCTAAGCTTACTATGGAGAGAACAGTTCAAATACATCATGCAAAAGAAATGACCTGAATCTTATTTTCAGGTCATCTGTGCCTTGAAAACCATTTGTGAATTAATCCTTATATATATATATATATATATATATATATATATATATATATATATATATATATATATATATAAATTCGATGTACATTACAAAGTTTATAAAAGATGAACGGTCACGGAGGCACAAAAACTAATGAGACATTGACACCGCGAAATGAATAAATAAATTCACTGTCAAGTTGCTGACGCAATCCTCTTAAAAGTCAGCCTCTATCTCAGAGCACTGATATAAGAACGAAACCTGAATCGTCCCTGACTGCAAAGTTTTCAGGTCAATCCCGTCGGCGGATTTAAATGTAAAAATGCTGATATTGCATAGGATAATCATCTCTGCCTTTTGCTTGGTTTGAACTGAACAGGAATACCTCAAATAGTGTGGTTTTGATTAGTGTCAGTTTTTATGTAGTACAGTTATTATAGGCTGAGAACAAAATGAATTAACTGCTCTGATCGAGATATACCTGTACATCTCCAAAGGAAATTGAAAAATACGGCAAACAAATTAAAAAGACTGGCGAACTGAATCGATTCGGATAAGCATAATAACACACACACACATATATATATTATATGATTATATGATATATAATATATATATGTGTGTGTGTGTGTGTGTAGAGGCCCAGATCCAATCCTTATCCGGCAAAGCATAATAAAATGTTTTTTTATATATCTGGATGGGAGATTTTTTAAAGTAAAATAAGCAAAACAAATAATACTCAATAATCCTAACTCAATCCTAAAAACATAAATAAAATCATATCTATATTGTCGTATTAGACACATGGAGCAACAAAAAGGTCTGTCTGTTCACTCAATAGAAACCGACACGTGACCAACAACACCTTGTGATGATCAATGAAAACATTGGAAAGAAGGGTGATCAATAAATAAGTTACTTGTCTCACCTTTTTGGGGATCATTAAGAAGTCTTAGTTTCCAAAAAAAACAACTAGGGACCAATTCAAGATGAACTAACATTTAAAATTGACCCACCCACTAAAACCCTATTGAGAGATTAAAAAACAAGTTCTTACTAGACATGATAAGTAATCATTCAATGTCGAAATTCTCAGCCCTCTAGCTCCATTGGTGCAGTCTGTATGCGTGTTATATAAATAGCCAGCCAGCTAGATAGACAGACCCACTTCAAAAATTGATGAAACCTATTTGGACATTTTCAGTCAATGGTTTCCAATTGGACTTGCTCGAAATCTTAAATGATACAGTCCCTGCAAATGTCACATTTAAGTAAAATTAGTTCAAACTTAGTGCGTCTTGATATATTTTGTTTAAAGAATATTACAATTCTAGTTTTTAAGATTTATTACTTTTTCAGATTCACTGAATTAAATTTTTGATCTCGGCTGGTGCCAATCAGAGGAGTCGTTCATATGAATGTAGGCTCACTCAATTTTTTGCTATTTTACTCAAACTACAGTCCAAGTTGTAGTTGACTATTTCCCTCGCAACAAGAACAAGAACAATCCTCGCCAAATTTAGGGGAATAAATATTTCACTGTTTGTGTCCCGTCACATTGAAGCGAACCCATGAATAAAAATAACTGCTTACTGTATTCTCAATTTGCTCGTGGAAAAGTGTAGAATCAGTAATCAGTGACGCTGGTTCGCTTCCTCGTACGACCAGATTGAGTTGCAAACTAAAAGATTAATCTGTTCATGTCACACAAGGGCTAAATAATATCATATGATATCGTTGATTGGTGTCGGGCTGGTGGAGATGTTTGAAATGCTTAAATATAATGAGGATCTCTGATGTTCCAACTACATTTATATGTACGACTCCTCTCCTCAGTCATCTATTTTCTATTTGGGGAATGATACCTTGTTCACTTATTAGTTATCCATGAATACAATGTACTGTATGATTTTAGGTACAATCTGTTACAGCATGGAAGCCATTAAAACTATTGGGACCATTCTGAAGTTGACGAACAGAATCAAGCAGCTATCAGTGGGAAATGGAGGAGAGATCAACATTTTGCAGGTCACAAGCCGATTTCTTTGAAAATATATAATTGAAAGTTGGGAACCAATAAACAACTCATCACTCCTTCTAGCCTTACATATCCAGATTCAGGAGATTATCTCTGTCTGTCTGTCTCTCTCGATATATATATATATATATATATATAAATATATATATATATAGTAGAAGGTGGATTCGCTACACAAACTAGTTCATGTTTCTGCCCTCTCCGGGTCTCATCAGATGAATAATAAATCCATCACATAAACATGATAAATAATAAATCCATCACATGTCAAAGATTGCTCTATAGTATTAACAGATTATCATATTATGCTATACTGCTAATCTGATCTGTACCATATGTATATACACACATATATATATATATATATATATATATATATATATATATATATATATATATATATATATATATATGTATATATTTATATATATGTGTATATATGTATATACATGTGTGTGTGTGTATATATATATATATACATATATATATATATATATATATATATTTATATATATATATATATATATATATATATATATATATATATATATATATATATATATATATATATAAACTAGTACACTAAATTCATTATAACATGGCCCTGAAAATGATATGGCAAACTCAATACTAAAATCAAAGTTTGAAGGGAGGTTGTGTTTGATCAACACAGCAAGAGAACCATTTTGATAAAGCTGTTTTGTTTTTAAATCCTCGGAACGGTTATATGTTAAACAACTGACAGGAAAAATTTGCATAAGATCAATTTTTATGTAAAACAGAAAACCTCTGGAAAATCATACATTAGTTGCTTTAACAGATACTTGGAAATAATTCACTGAAATGAGATAATTCAAAAAATGTTTCTCTTCCAACTTTAGTACTTAAAACTGTAAAGCATTCTAATATATATATATATATATATATATATATATATATATATATGAATAAATTGCTTGACTTTGCAGACGAAGATGTTGGAAGGGTTTTCCACGATTTGGGGGTTCTTTAGACGACAAGGGTTTATGCACACGAAATAACCGTCCAGCCTGCGCCATGAAGTGATTGCGACTTGTACAAAGCCGTCCCCACCGATAAATCAAGGGTTTGCATCCTATAG